>JBBBDQ010001634.1:955000-1000000 GCA_037127315.1 Ascarosepion bandense | reverse complement strand
TGTGTTAAAGCACCATCATCAGGCAGTAAATACAAAATTATTTTATCTTTCTTACCAAGAGTATATGTATATATGTATTTATATATGTGCATATGGAAATTACCGAATTTTAACAAAACTTGGTTATAAACAACCGACAATTTGAAATGAATTGTTTGAACATTATTGATACTCGTATTTAAGTAGATATTCTGTTTTTTAATTAAACAGTATTACATATTTATATCTACCGTCCTGATTATTTACGATAAATTGTTATTACGAAAATGTCATTCGGCAGGATTCGAACCTGCGACCCCTTATTTACATAGGGGAAGCTATCATTTGATCTGGCAACGTTTTAGACCGCTCGACCACGAATAGACTACAGTCCAACCAAGGTTCTAATCAAGCCTATATAACACAATTTTTTTATTCATCGCAAACAAGCATATCTGCTCTGAAATGTATCGTAATGTCAACAAATGTAAACATGTTACGGAAACTAACGAATTTTAACGAAACTTGGTTATAAACAACCGACAATTTCAAATGAATTGTTTGAACATTATTTTTTATCGATACTCGTATTTAAGTAGATATTCTGTTTTTTAATTAAACAATATTATATATTTATATCTACCGGCCTGATCATTTACGATAAATTGTTATTACGAAAATGTGTGCCATTCAAATTTGCCAGATCAAGTGGTAGCTTCCCCTATGTAAAGAGGGTTCGCAGGTTCGAAACCTGCCGAATAGCACACATTTTCGTAATAACAATTTATCGTAAATGATCAGGCCGGTAGATATAAATATATAATACTGTTTAATTAAAAAACAGAATATCTACTTAAATACGAATATCGATAAAAAATAATGTTCAAACAATTCATTTCATATATGTATATATATAGATATATAAACTGCGTCTAGAGATTATATGCAAAAGAAATTTTGTCAAATAGTTTATGTAAAATTCATAGATATGTGTTATCCAATGAAATAATTTGTACTATTATGTATAGCGAGTAATCATGAAAGCAATTAAGTCCCAATTTTCAATTTCAGATTGATATTTAGTATTATTTTAGTAATTATAGCAATTTGCAGTGTCAAGAGATTATTTGCAAGAAGTAGATTTTAGTATTATGGCTCGTAAAAAAAACTAACAATAAATGAAAAGAACTATATAATCCAAGAAATTAGCAAAGGAAAGTCTTCGCTTCAAATTTCTAAGGATTTGAAAAGGGATCATCGAACAATCAAGAAAATATGTCAAATGGGAATTCAACCAAGGAAAAAAAGTCCCAGGCTGAATTCAAGAATTTAACAAAGCGAGATCTATCACATATCCGAAGAGAATTAATAAGAAACCCAAATGCGTCAAGTGAGTTCATATTTGAGGCCGTTGGAGCTCCCATGGTGTCAAGGGAAAGAAGGTGTAAAGCATTAAGGAAATTTGCTGGTGTAAAAACCAAATAAAAAATCCCATTTTAACAAAAAAAAAAAAAAAACATAATGAAAGAAGATTTCAGTGGGCAAAAAAAAAACAAAAAAAAACATGAAAACTGATTTCATTAAAGTGCATTTTACAGACAAATCAAGGATCACCCTCGATGGGCCCGATGGATGGGCTCGAGTATGGGTTTGCAAGCAACATGACTCAAGATTAATTTTTTGAACGCCAACAAAGCGGCTGTGAGATCAAAATATGGCTGGGATTATTGGTAATGTGCTAGTTGGTCTATTTAAAGTGAAAGACGTGATTAAAATGAATTCCAAATGTTACTATAATTTTCTAGAGCAATGTTTCTTTGAATGGCTTGATAACCAGTCTTTAGCAAAGCGTAGATCTATGATCTTTATGCAAGACAACGCATCAAAGTTTACTAAATATTGGTTGAAAGAAAAGGGATTTGTTGAAGATTCTCTTATGGACTGGCCTTTAATAGCTCTGACTTTAATCTCATTGAGAACCTGTGAAGCATCCTCAAGAGAGATATTTATTCTAATGAAAAGCAATTCAACAGCAAGTGTGACCTCTAAAAGGCAGTTAAAGTTGCTGCAAACAATTTACTAGCCGCTAAAATTTCAAATCTAACATCAAATTTTGGCATAGGCTGCTAAGAGTTATTGAAAAGAAAGAAGAATTTGTACAATAAATTTTAGGAAGTTCTTATTAGTTTTTGTTAATATATCTTTTATTTTTTAAAATAAAATGTTTTTTATGATTTTCCTTTAAGAAATTGACGAATTTGTTCTAAAATCTGTTCATATTATTTTTTTTACATTAGTTTTACAAGGTATAATAATGTGAAAGTATCAAAATAAATAGTTGCAAATAAACTACTGACAGTCAAATTAGTCTGCTTTGTTAACTTAATAAATTTTTTCTAACCAAAAAACAATAGTTTTTGTCTATAACTATATATCTAAGTTAATAATATTGAGTAGAATCTAAACAACATCATAATAGGACTTTTAACAATAAAGACACAACTCTTTATACCAATTCATAACTTGCATATAGTCCCTAGACGCAGTTTATATATATATATATATATATATATATATATATATATATATATATATATATATATATATACAAGTGTAGAGTAGTTATGGATGCAATAAAATTCCGTATCCAAAAAAACACTATTCTTAAGAAGGGCTCAATACAAATTAGAGCGACTAATATTAATCTAGAATTTATAACATAAATATGCTACAGTATCACTACAAAAGTAGTTTTTTTGTTTCGACACTATCCGTGTCTTATCACTTGATAGGACACAGGTAGGATCGAAACAAAATAGCTACTTATGTAGTGATATTATATCATATTTATGTTATAAATTATATATATATATATTGCCTTCTTCCACCGAACGCCCATAGCCCAGAGGTAGAATCGCCGACTGACGCCAAAATCGGTCGGGTTTCAATCCTGTGTTAAAAAGCAATCGGAGTCTAACCGTACTGATGAGCTGTGATGCAGCGAAACAGATCTGTCTGCAGATGACAATATATATATATATAGTCTTGGTGATAGAGATGAAATAAAAGCAGTAACTTAACTTTATAAGATTAACTTAACATCAACATCGAGTGAACTTAAATTCAGATGTATTAAACTGTCAATTTGAAATATGCACCTGATGATTGCATGAAGCATGAAACTCCAATTCCTGCTATAGAAGTAGCATATATACGGTCATATCACGTTGAATACACCGGTTCTCGCTCGATCACCGAAGTTAAGTAACGTTGAGACTGGTCAGGACTTAGATGGGTGACCACTTGGGAATACCAGGTGCTGTAAGCGTTATTGACGGATGTGCGTTGTGGTGCAGTGGATGCCGGCTCGGAGGGGGAAATCGGTGATCCGAGTTCTAATTCCAGTCTAACATTTTGCATTCACTTACGCACTGGTACCCTTGGGAAAGGTATTAATTCGTCCCTTCCCTCCAGTTATGGGTTAAGTAATTGAGGTCTGTTGTTCATACGATTTGTGGCAGACGTCTGCACCGATTATTTATTATCAGCAGTTCCAAAAAGTGTGGATGGTGCTACACAAGCCTTCACCACTTTAAACAATTCTTTGTGTGGTTATCTCTGTGTTAGACGCTCGTACGTCGAAATCGACCGGAGAGTCCATAATAATAATGTTTTGATAACAAATTTATAATAAAAACGTAGTTTACTGCAAGGCAAGAGACATTGTATTTCGGTACTATCTTATCAGCACCTTATCAGGCAATGAAAAAGTTTCTTTTTACTGTTATGAATCATTATATATAAAAGCTTAGAAAACAACACTATTTTTAACCTAATCCAGATAATAAAGATGAAGCAATTTTGGGGGGAGATTTACCTCAGGATGTGCGTTTTGGTCCAGTGGATATCGGCTCGGAATGAGAAATCGGGGAGCCGAGTTCGAATTCCAGTTGAATTCATTGCATTCACTGACGCGCAAATACCCTTGGGAAAGGTATTAATCCGTCTCTTCCCTCCAGTTATGGGTTAGATAACAGGACAGATTGGGGTCTATATAGCCTTGGCCGGCAACCAGTCTACCGCAGAAAGCAATGGCAACCTACTGCGGGATAATCTTCTGCCCAGTCAGTCATGTCTCTTCAAGACATGATCGCCCAAGCGTGTTTCACGTATGGCACTTAACTAACTGACTGACCTCAGCTCACCTCTAAATATATATATATATTGAACGGTACAAAATGGTATTATGTCGTTGAAAACAAGAAATCATTTACTATAATAGGCCATAATAAATTTTCAAACAAAATCACCAGTCGACCGGTTTCGTCCTCTCTCTTCAAAATTGTAAACGGGAAAAAATTATGAAAAGAAAATCTATCATGGATGATGTGAATGAATTAAAGAGAAAAATAAAAGTTATTCTACCTCAATATGCTAGAGACCAAGAAGAGCAATTCCAAGCAAAAGTCTTTTTTTTTTTTACAAAGAGAGGGTCGCGTGTGTATTTCGAATGGTATCACCATTATCCAGTATTTTAAGACGCACATGCTGTTTAATTCTAACATCCAGACGCTGCGTCGTTCTACCTGTGTAGTTGGGTCCCCAACTATATTTAAGATAATAAATAACAGAATTAATATGGAGTTGGGTAGAACGCCTTTACGCGTAGATGGAAAAATAACCTGAACGTTACCTGCATAATAACACTGACGTGAACCAGAGGAAATCCGCTTGGAGAAGGACTGACTAACCCTATCCAACCACGGTACCCGGAGATAGACCGGACAATCACTAACCGTTGTAGGTTTAATTTTATGAAACCTAGCAATCTTATCCTGAATAACTGATTGAACAATGTCCGACAGAAAACCATTGTCCACAAAGATACTAGTTAAACAACTAATTTCACCTTTAAAGGTGGCATATGAACAAATCAGTAACATCCTGTGGGAACAAATTTCTAACCAGATTAATCTTTTTAAAGGAATCCTATCGAGTATAGAGAACCGTAAAGGTAGACTTTCTATAAACTGAAGTAATAAAAGAGGAAGGTGTTCTATGAATCAGAACATCTAAGAAGGCCAGTGAACGATTGACCTCCTTATCTACCCTAAATTTAAGTGCAAGATGAACACCATTGAGTAGTTAGAAAAATTTGTCAACTTCCGATTCATTGTTAAAAACACAAATTGTGTCATCCACATAACGGAAGTAAACCGTGGGCCGAGAAGAATCTAAAAGTCGCTAAGACAGAGCCCAAAGGGGAACCCATCGCTACACCATCAATATGACGATATATAATATTATCAAAACTCATATCGACAGACATGGTGGCAAATTTCATGAGTTCGACAAAAACATCTTCAGGTATAGTCGGGGGTGGGGTCAAATTACTGCAATATAGCAAATCACTGCAAATATCGATAGTCTCCAACAAAGGAACACAAGTGAAGAGGCTGCAGATGTCAAACGAACACAAAAATCTATCAGTGGCATCACAGTACCAAATGAATTGAGAAAAAGAAAAGCAATCTTTAATACAGAATGAACTATAATGCTTCAAAACAGGTTGCAACATTATAGCCAGCCACTTTGCGACTTAATGTTGAGAAGACCCAATCATAGAGAATATGGGTCTTTATGAATCTTGGGGAATCCATAAAGACGAGAACGAATAGAGCAAGAGGATCTTAATTCCTCAGTCATTTCAGAGGAAAGAAAACCACTTTTTACCCATTTGACAAGACGTTTCTAAAATCGAATTTCAAAAGTCAGAGTACAATTTATGAGTGTCAATGGAACCAAGATGTTGAAACTTGAAGGGATCTTTAAGTATAATTAACATTTTATTAATGTAATCTTGGCGGTCCATAAGGACAACGCCAGATCTCTTATCCGGTTTCGTAATAAGCAAAGAGTGGTTATTCTTAAAAGATCTAATGATCCGATGGTGTTCACTTCACCATTTCGATTCAGAGAAAGAAATAGGAAAACTGGTATAAGAATAAGGCAAATCATTCAATTTGGCTTGAAAGTCGTGAGATTTATCGAGAGACACTGGTTGAAACTTAGAGAGATGAGCGTAAAATAACTCAATTTCTGAAAAAGTCTGTTTCCTATCAATAGAGGTCAAAGGAATGCTAAAGTCCAGGCCATGGGCTAAAATAGAAAGCTCAATCTCTGAAGAAAAATAAGAAGACAAATTAACGAGATTTTTGTAGCATTTCGTTCAACCATTCTGAAAACTGCACGTCGTCTTAGAATTAACGCGCGCATTTATCAGACCCTACATAACGGGCAAAACGCATCCTATCAAAACAAGCCACAAAACATTATATCATCCCTGTAGGCCAAAACACTGGCTAGAAAATTGCAAGTGAAAATCCTTAATAAAGGCTTTCTCTATTTTCCAACCAGAAAACAATATATATATATAAGGGCCAATTCCTGACGATCCGGCGAGTGAAACCGCGGTCGACTTTTGGCTCACTTTTAGATTTAGTTCGTACTTTTGCTCTACTTTCGTACTTTCGTATTGAGCCCTTTTTTGTTAAGGTTTTCGTCTTGGTTTTTTTTTTCTTTCGAACACAGTTTATGCTTTGTTTGTTTCTTTTTTATTCCCCTCTACCCATTTGGTAGTACCTTTTGGGCTTGACGACTAACTTTACCGACTTGTTGGCAGTAAGTTTTCTGGTTTCGGTTGTAATTAGGGCTACTGTTTGTTTTGTTGGTACGTTTTACAATATATATATATATAATGATGAAATATTAGAATAATATATATATATATATATATATATATATAATATAATATATATAATGATAGAATAATAGAATAAAATATATATATGTATATGTATATATATATTTATATATATATAAAACAGCCATCTATATATATATATATATATATATATATAATATATAATAATGTATTATATATAATAAGATAATATTAGAATAATATATCTATATATACATATATATATATGTAAGCCTATATATATATATATATATATATATATATATATATATAATATGTATAATAAAAGAACAATATATATATATATATATATATATATATTGTTCTTTTATTATACATATTATATTATATATATATATATATATAGGGATGGTCTTTTTTTTATCTTTTCGGTATTCAAATTTGATTTAAAAAATGCATAAAAATTGGCTTGATTCAATTCAAATTTTTTTCCTTCTTCTACCGATTTTGTTCCTTATTTTTCAACCAAGCATTCTCCTTTCCTTCATTACACCTATATTTTTTTATTCTGTGCTCTTTTTTTTCTTTTTTCTCTGGCCTTTATTTTCTTTCTTTCTTTATTTTCTTTATTTTCTTTCTTTATTTTCTTTCTTTATATACTCTTTCATCCGTTCTTTCTCTGCGTCTCTTTCCTAGTTTACCTCCATCTCTCATTTGCCATCCTTTAATTTCTCTACGTTGCATGCTTCCTTTCTTTTTCTCTCTCTGCCTTTTTCCATAGTTTTACACATCCTTTCCTTATTCACTTTGTCTATTTCAAATTTTGTTTCTTTATTAAATTTTATTTTTCACGCTGATCAATTGCATTATCTGCCCAACAAAAATATACAGATTAACTTTTGTTTCCAATTCGGCACAACGTTTACCAAAATATTTTATAGCCTTTGCCATGATACAATAAAGAAGCTCAGCAAATCAATTTTCAGAAAATTATTTTATTAATAAATTTTTCTGCAACGACTTACTAAGAAAAAATGTCGAGAAAACTTTTTCTATATTTTTCCTCATTTTTCATTTTTTGAAAAAACTTACGACTTTTTATTTTCATCTCGTTTTCTGTATCTTGTCTTTATCTTTTTATTCTTTTTTTTTTTTCGCCTTTTCTCTTGTCATTTTTTCAGCGGTCTCTTCACTTGACAGGTTTCACGATTTTTGTAAGTTTTTCCTGAAAATTCCTGCGTGAGTGAAGCTGTCACAATTCCTATATTGTCGTTTGTCAAACCAGAAAGGTCAATCAGTGCTCAATCTTTGGCATGGGAATGTAGGTATGCATTTATAAAAACAGATGATTTCTGACATCCATATTATTTGGGCTAATGATTATCGGTTGAAGTGATCACTTATTCTTTTGCTTCTATAATATATATTCGTCTGAATGAATTTTGAATGTTTCCTATTCTTTTTTATCGTTTTATGTACCTCTTTCCCATATATATATATATATATATATATATATATATCAGGATCTTAATGGTTATCAGCACAGAAAGTGTGATCGACAAAGAGGGTTGAAACTGCTCCAAAGTATTGGTGTTTACTTTCGCACAAATATCGTTGAAAACAAGTAAGAAATATTTTATTCTTCGCAGCTATCGGTTAAATAGCAAAACAGACTAATCGCTCTAATCTTGGTTGGCAGCCACTCTAATAGGAACGCGCAAGCAGGTATTTGCATGTTCACTTCCTTGTACAATGTACATCATTTGTTTGTCATCAGTTCTTTTGAACAGTGTGCCTGGTTATATACAAACCTCAAAACTATCTTCCATTATAGATATAGTTAGTCTGGAGATTCTAAAACTGAAGGGTTAGACCCCACCCCCATGCCTTAAAAGAGGACTCCATATACACACACAAGCACACATACACACACATGCACACATACACACACACACAAATACACACACTTACACACGCACATATACGCACTCATACGTGTGGGATCAGGAATTCGGATATAACTCAATATCACTCAATAAATCCCAGGTCTAACTAATAAAACAACAATTTTAAGGCAAAATTCGGCTTTATTCATCAACATAGTTTCCTTCTTGGGTAACACACTAATTTCAACACTTCTCTAACAATACAATACCTTTTTGCAGAACAATTTGTTTTTGGTTTCAGTTTTCGATATCACTCTTTTAGTGAAGCTAAATCTCTTTTCCTAGAGCGTTATTTTTAGACCTGCCAGCAGCCAATAGTCGCTGGGGATGCAGATCTAGCGAATAGGGTAGATAGAGAAGAAATTCGAAGTGCAATTCATGTAGTTTTGCCATCTTAGCGATCGACTTGTGACACGGTGCGTTGTCTTGGTGAAAGATCACGTTTTGTGGCCTTTTTCTTGGCGATTTCTTCCTTGAAACGCACCAATTATACTATATAATATTTGCTATTAATGGCTCTTCCTTTCTCAATCTAATCGATGAACAAGATACCTTGCGCATTTGAAAATACGGATGACAAAATCTTGCCTGCTGATGTTTGCGTCTTTGGTCGCTTTGGACGGATTTCACCTGTCCACTCAGCTGACTGCCGATTTGGCTACGAAGTAACGTGGTGAAACTATATTTCATCCACTGTCACATATTTACACAAACATTATTTCTTGTTACGTTGAAACAGTTGCAAACAACGCTTTGATTTGTCGAAGCATTGTTACTTTTGATTGATTTTAAGAAAACGCGTCACCCGCTTTGAACACAGCTTTAATATTGACAAATGTTCATGCAAAATGATACATACACTTCCTTCTGATATATTAAACTCAGACAAAACAAGTTTGTGGATTTCTTAGTGTTTTCTTTGACAACTGTCGATTTTGGGCGACCTGAGATTTCAGAATCATTTGTGTCTGTATGACCGAATTTAAAGTCAGTATGGCACTTCTTAACCATTGTTTCCGACGGAGCAGAGTCTGAATAACATTTATCCATCCATTGCTTTGCTTGAACAGTATTTTTCCTATCAGAAAGCGATTCTTTATCAACACCCGAAATTCAGATGTTATTATTTGAAAATTAGCAACAGTAGGTTCAATTAAATATCCGTAATTTGTAAAGTAATAATACGATTGGACCCAAATTTTGTCCCGTGTCATTTGAAGGGTGATACTTCATAAAAATTATATAGATTTTTTATTCGTGACGTCATCTATATGTCAGTCCTGAAACTTATTAGTGATGTGTTATGATCGTAAAAGCAAGGCACATGAAAAAAGAAAGAGTAAAATGCCTTTCATTCATAGATAATGCTTTATATATATATATATATATATATAAACGAAATTTAACGAAACTTGGTTATAAGCAACCGCCAATTTGTAATGAATTATTTATATATATATATATATATATATATATATATATATATATATATATATATAAACTTGTTCAATCATTATACTTTGTAACATTGAGAATCGAGAATTATTTCAAATGACTTTCAGTCTAAAAAAAAAAGATAAATATTTTCTTTACGAATATCAGGCGCGTGTTACGATGTCAGTCTCCTGTGTGTCATAAAACAATAATTAGAATGACGACAAATATAATTAGGAACTTCTCGTATAATAAAATATCGCCTGGAAAGAATGATGTACGCATGCGCATCAATGTTTATGGTCAGGCAAAGAAGACAACAAATCTGTAAGATAAACCCAGTCTATTTGTTTTACTTTTGGAAATGGGACTTAATTGATTGATTGTAAAGATGATTTCGTGTATACAGCTGAATTTTTATGAAACTTAACGTACCACATATTTATTCTTCGTTTTAATCTTTTGAAACTTTTCAAATAGTGCTGGATGTTTCTATTCCTTTACCGTGAATTTGCAAGTATCATAATAAACAACCAACGATCGTAAATATGTCTTTTTTTTTTCAAGAGTCATATGCCCAACTTTAAAAAAAAATTAAAACAGTTATACAATCAGATTTAATTGCTTTCTCTTACCAGAATCTCAACAATTTAATCTGTCATTATGGTAGATGAAACAAAATGTATAGCTTAATAATATTGGTAATCTTCTTCTTCTTCTTCTTCTTCTTCTTCTTCTTCTTCTTCTTCTTCTTCTTCTTCTTCTGTATACTGTGTCTGTTCAGAACGTAGGCGTTCTCTCTATCCTTAGTGGCTCTTAGCACGCTTTCTCCTGTTATCCACCCAAACCCCACTCTGTTACACACTTGCTCAAGCCCATCAAGTATGTTAAGCGCTGCTTATCCCTGTTTCTCTTTTCCTCTGACCTGTGAGTATCTGATTCTCCAAGCCCTCCTTCTTTATTATATGTCCCAGGAACTTTAGCAATATTGGTAATAATAGAATCTTATAATAATAATAATAATAATAATAATAATAATAATAATAATAAAATTTTCTTGTTAAGTACAGCCCACACACTAAGAAACACTTTGTCTATGTAACGTATGGGATGGTAGGGAGATATAAAAAAAAACATGAAATGGAGCCATAACAACATACCACGACCTGCCTTAGGTCTTTTTGGAGACTTGGTAGGTGGTGCGATCATAGCAGAAATCGAATTACAATGAAAAATGACATAATAATAATAAGAACAAATAACAATAATAATATATCTAATAATAATAACATCAAATAAATACTATACTATCCAATAATAATCATACACTTTGATAACAAATTAATAAAAAGCCATCGTGTGTAAGTTTCTATACATACTTTGTCTCTGTTTTTTGTGAGAAATATCTTTCCTTCGTCCGTTTTTCTTTATTTCCTGCTTTCTTTCTTTCATTTTCTCACTGAGACTGTCTTTTAATGCGGCCAAACAGAATAGGCCATTATTTATAATATATTGGTAAAGGACGTTAAATGCTTATATCTTCCCTTCATTTTTCTTTCTTTCTTTCTTTCTTTCTTTCTTTCTCAATGGAACCAAGTAGTGTCACTGATATGTCTTTTCTATTTTCCCATGTGATCGAAACAAAATGGGCTATTATTCATTAGGTTTTCACAGGATGTAACGCTAGTGCGAACCAACAGAATTGAAAAGAGAATTAAAATAAGAGAATATTACGATCTAATTTTTCATATACCGCGTTTTTTTCTTCTCATGACGGTGTTTTTAAAGCACAGAGTAAACTCTCCAGAGAACAATGTGAAAATGGCTTTTAATTCGAGGAATGATACGAAAACACAAGCGCAGTAATATTTAGGATATTTTTGAATAAAAGCAGTCAATCGTTATTTTTGTTCGTCGTACAAATACATCTTACGCAACTTATCATACATTATATCATCATACCCTCATGTGTAAGTTTCTATATAGATTTCTCTCTCTGTTTTTGTGTGCAAGATTTCAATTTTAATATAGGGAAATTGTCGTTTTTTTTTGTTTTTTTTTTAATCGTATCACCCCGAGGAAGGTGGTAACGCCACTGATGAGCAGGGGGCTACGTAAGAGTGAAAGGATGGAAAAGAGAAAGCCAGAAACCATATCTTAAACAGGGTACAAGGGATGAACCTCTTCACCTGTTCAATAGACGTGGGTGGAGTGTAAATCGGGCGATAGATAGAGCTATCTACTCCAATTGAGAAAAAAAGAAAAAAGAAAAGAGTGAAAAGATTAGAAAAGAGAAAGCCGGAAACCATATCCTAAACAGGGAACAAGGGATGAGCCTCTACACCTGTTCAATAGATATGGGTGGAGTGTAAACCGGGCGATAGTTTAGTCTATCTGCTACAATTGAGAAAAAAAAAGAAAAGAGTGAAAAGATTGGCAAAGAGAAAGCCGGAAACCACATCCTAAACAGGAAACAAGGGGTGAACCTCTTCACCTGTTCAATAGACATGGGTGGAGTGTAAACCGGGCGATAGTTTAGTCTATCTGCTTCAATTAATTTTTGTGTTACTCATTTGCAAATAAGTCCTGGAAGTTTCATTAAAAAATTGACAATTATTTGAATTTTTCGAAGAATTTCAAAATCAATATATTATTTTACCGGTAAAAAGGGTGCTAAAATTTCAAGTCACCATTGGCGTCGACGTATAAAAACAAACAAGATTCGTGTTACTTAAGGTTTAAAATTTATTTCAAAAAAAATTAAAAAGCTTTCTTGAAGCTTTCATTTCAGCATTAATTGAAAGCTAAAGGATTAAATTTACTATTTCCAGTAAGCAAAATAGTCTGTAGTGTATTTCAAACGGAAATTATCTTGATTGGAGCCAATTCACGTTTTTCTTTTTTTTTTTTTAGCTAAATATAGCTGATTAGTGCCCTTCTTTAAGTCATTGAAATGTAATTTTATTTATAAAAAAATCTTCAAAAAATAAAATATATTTTTCTGAAACTTTATTTGAGAAATATTAGCTGATTTAAAGTACATTTTATCTAATTTGAAACATTTACTTTTAGTTTAAACAAACAGAAATGGATTTTTAAAACAACAGCAGCAGTGATTTACATACTTGTCTTTCTGGCAAATATAGTATCTGTGTTACGGTCTTCGGCTATATTTTCCGCTTTAATTAATATGTTGACTACATTTCAAAATAATCAGGTTGCTGCTAGGAGTGTATGAAAGCTTAGTTGAATGCATGTACGATTAGCATGAGGAACGTTGCTGTTCAGGCAACGCTCAGATACGGGTGTGTTAAGACCTGGTACATATGCGTGCCCATACGTAGTCAACGTGTTAATAGATTATTCCTTCTTTCTATGTATAATTGATGATTGATAATATCATATGGTGAGTAAAAATAAAGAATACATAATGGCAAATAAAAAATGTATATATACCTATAGACTAAAGTCATTTATTTTATTCCTTTTTCAATCAGCCACAGAAATGGACCAACAACTCAATCTGACTAATACTGGCTCGGATAATAACAGCAGGTGAATGGAAAGAGCTTCATCACAGAGCGAGACGAATTAAATTAATATTATTCTCAGATTACTGTTTGTTAGGAGTGTGTGAAGACTTAGTTAGATGTTTATCCTTATCCCAACCTTTTATTTTGAAAAGGCGTCAATTTCTAATAATTCCGTCATTTGCAATGGTAATTAATTAATCACAAGGACAATCATTTCCAAACGTAGGAATATATTTACCAAAGCCTGTATTTAGTCATGGACAATTATATATAGCTATTCGTAGAACAAGGTACCCTGGAAACATTAAGATATTAATTAAATTAATTCAGCATCAGTGAATGCACGTGGTACCCTATGTCAGTCAGTTTAGGTGCCATACGTGATACACGCTTGACTGACTGGGCAGAAGATTATCCCGCAGTAGGTTGCCATTGCTTTCTGCGGTAGACTGGTTGCCAACCAAAGCTATAGAACCCAATCTGTCCTGCTATTTAACCCATAACTGGAAGGAAGAGACGGATTAATACCTTTCCCAAGGGTATTTGCGAGTAAGTGAATACAATGGATTCAGCTGGAATTCGAACTCGGCTCCCCGGTTTCTCGTTCCGAGCCGATATCCACTGTACCACAACGCACATCCGGTACCCTATGTACAGAACGAATAAATTGTACTTTTAAATTAAATGTAATTTTTTTCTATTAGTTTGTTAATTTGCATATTTTTCTTTTCATTTCACATAATGCAGTTTTACTCTGTAGATACATGACGTCATTCTTGGCGGCACTGGTATTTTAGGCATAAGACGTTCTTAATATGATGGTGATTTTATTCGTCTTAGAATTTTCAGACAGTAGTTTAGTTACTAAGAGGAATTAATCAGCTTAGTGTATAAATCTTAAAGAACTCTCCTGTCATTTTGTTTATTACTCCAGGGCGAGAAGTAGTAGCAGTTTGCAGAATTAACCTTCGTTATGAATTTTAAGTGTCGAAAGGTCTGAAGATTCGGAATGTTTTCAGAATCTGCACCTTACGACGCTTATTGAAATGACATTCGTTTGTAATAAAATGTTCTACAAGTTCCATTGATATTTGATGTCTGACATCATACATTTGTCCATTGAACCTTTTATTTAATTTTTCCGTTGTACAATTGGAGTAGATAGATCTATCGCCCGGTTCAGACTCCACCTATGTCTATTGAACAGGTGAAGAGGCTCATCCCTTGTTCCCTGTTTAGGATGTGGTTTCCGGCTTTCTCTTTTCCAATCTTCTCACTTTTTTTTCCATTGGAGTAGATAGATCTTTCTATCGCCCGGTTCAGACTCCACCCATGTCTATTGAACAGGTTAAGAGGCTCATCCCTTGTTCCCTGTTTAGGATGTGGTTTCCGGCTTTCTCTTTTCCAATATTCTCACTTTGTTTTTTTTTTCAATTGGAGTAGATAGATCTATCTATCGCCCGGTTCAGACTCCACCCATGTCTATTGAACAGGTTAAGAGGCTCATCCCTTGTTCCCTGTTTAGGATGTGGTTTCCGGCTTTATCTTTTTCAATCTTTTCACTATTACGTAGCTCCCTGCACATCAGTGGCTTTACCGCCTTGCTCGGGGTGATACGATTAAAAAAAAAACAACACCTATTAATCAAATCATATTTGTTACATTGAGCGGTGTATATTAATGGGAATCAGTACAATTGCGACACTCTGTAGAAATCGTAGTGTTTATCTTTGAAATTGTGTTAGAATTGACTTGGCTCAGGTTGTTGCACAACGAAAAGATTTTTTCTCTCCTAATAATAATAGTAATAATAATATTAAGATATCTAATTAAAGTTTATCTAATAATAACAATAATATCTAATAATAATAATGATGATAATCATTTTAAGATTCCGCTTGTTCATACAATTCAGTCTCGGAAGAACTGTCTGAGAAGAATTTTATTCCGCAGTAGGTTGCCATTGCTTTCTGCGGTAGACTGGTTGCTAGTCAAGGCTATAGAACCCAATCTGTCCTATTATTTAACCCATAACTGGAGGGAAGAGACGGATTAATATCTTTCCCAAGGGTATTAATAAGTGAATTTAAGGAATTCAACTGGAATTCGAACTCGGTTCCCCGATTTGTAGTTCCGAGTTGGTATACATTGTATCACAACGCACATACGTGCTTGTTCATTTACTCCGTTCATTAGTTAACATGTAGGTTACGCTCTGTCAATACCTTATAAATAACGAAATATTACGTACTAGCAGTATGACCCGGCGTTGCTCGAGTGTAATGAAAGCTTTAAAACTAATCCATGGTCCTGAAGCTTAGACTCTTTGAACGTTGGCACGAAATACTAAAAAGCAATAGTTGTTTCCAGTTAAAGCGAAACCGTAGACTGAAAGAAAAATGAATGGATGTAAATCAAATTTTGATTTTCTGGTATCGATATCAAACTTTCTGAACTATTGTAAGAACTGCAACCTTGAAACTTCTGAATATCGTTTCTTATGTCTTTGTCTATGAGTGTATCAAATTTTATTAAAATCGGACCACTCCTTCTATAACCCAATTTTTTCGATTATCAATTTTTGATATTTATCGGGGGTACCTCGACACAAAACCTAGCTAAGAACACTCGCAGACGCTTATAGTACAACTGTGTAAATTTTCAAGAAAATCGGTTCAGCCGTTTTGGAGTCTATAGGTAACGGAAAGACACACAGACACAGAAACAAAGTGCCATTTATAAATAAGTTTAGATAGACACTCATATGTTTGGTTCTTGAAATTACTGGCGGCTCTGCAAGTGTACTCTGAACAATAGCAATCAATTTGAAGTACTATATCTACTGAACATACTGTAAAGTATTTCGGTTGGTAGTTCTCTTCCACTGTCACCTTATTTTGAGTTCCCACACCTGATTTCCTACTTATAATGTATGCTTTTCTGATTGATATGTACATAATACCGCCACTGACTTCAGGCATCGTTTCTAAAATAGATCCCCACAAGGCAGCAGATATGACGGTATCCCTGCTGTCGTTCTAAAGAAATGTACTCCTGGGATGGTTCTTGTTCTCTCCAAACTTTACAACAATTGCTACACTGCTTTCTGCTTTTCAACTTATTAGATATTCTCCTCATTAGTTCTTGTTTTTATAGAACCCTTTGACCTTTTGCAGTATCATCCTATTAGTCTATTAGTCTATTAGTCTATTATGACAGGAGATTCTAATCAATACCGAAATGGGATTCTTACAATATCTTTTTTGGAAAAACATCATAGCTTTCGCATCGCCAGGTCTACTACTGATGTGTTAATGGCCATCATCGAGCTGTGGCTCTAGATATCTCAAAAGCATTCGACAGGGTTTGGCATGCTGGCCTTTAATGCAAGCACAGGACGAATATTGGCTTTAATCCAATCGTTTTAAACAAATCATGAAATGAAAGTTGGCTCATTTTCAGATCCTTTCACAAAAGGCTCTATCCCGGCTCATATGGAGTTTCTAACCTTTATCAATGATCTTCCTGATGTCATCAGTTCCCAACTAGGGATTTATGCAGATGAGATTACTATTTACTCATGTCTCAGTAGAAGATCTGACGAAGTAAACCGGTCAAGTGTTTTGAAAATGGCCTCCAGTCAGTGGTTAACTGGGGCGATAAATATAAATTTTGACGCCTCCAAAAGAAAACTGCTTTCATTTTATTATCATAGAGAACCTTTTCTGACTACCACAAGTATGGCTGATGGTAAACCAAAGGAAAGCCAAACACTACGCTTTCTTGGCCTCTCGTTTTTTAACTGATCAATTGGAGCGACTATATCGAATGAATTGCTTCGTCTACTGTTATGAAAGTTGGGTAAGTGTGTCTTGCGAGAAAATCTTTTCTCGTAAGAATTGATGTGGCACGTTTAGAAATCTACCATTCGTCTGTACATTGATTGCTATTGTCATATCTGGTCTAGTACTCACGATCTACATCTGGAGATTTTGGACAAAATCCAAATATTGACTCTCTCTCTCTCTCTCCCTCTCTCTCTCTCTTTCTCTCTCTCTCTCTCACACACACACACACACACACACATATATATATATATATATATATTTTATTTTAATCATTTCACCCCAAGCAAGGCATTCCACTGCCACTATTGCGCTTGGGGCTACATAAGGGGAGGTAAATAGGAAGAGTGGTTAGATATAGGAAATGTCAGAAGGGGGGGTGATAGATAGTTGGGTGGGTGGGAAGAGTGTTTGAAAGAATGGAAGTTAGTTTGTTAGGAGGTGTCTATTGACCTTACATTTAAACTCCTGGATCTGTCGGGGAAGCCGTCATGTGGAAGAGAATTCCACAGTCGGGAAGTGCGAGAAAAGAAACTGTTGGAGTAGAAGTTGCGGTTGCATTTTATCGGTTTCACTGTAAAAGGGTGGGATCGAGTTGATAATCTAGTATCTCGTGCAAATTCGAACCTAGGGGGCACCAGTGATCTAAGTTCATCGGAGCAGAAGCCGTGAAAGTATTTATAGAAGAGACACAGGGAAGCCACGTCGCGCCGGTGAGAGAGAGATTGCAGGCGGTCTGCTAAGTCGTTATCGATCACATTACAGACCCTCCGCTGTACCTTGTCTAGAAGCCCAAGGAGAATAGCAGGGGCACCCGACCAGATATGGCAACAGTATTCAATGCACGGATGGTAGATTTATAAATGTGCAGGATAGATTCAGACGGAAAAAACCTCCAGGCCCTGCACAGAGAACCGACTATCATAGCAGCGGATTTAGCAATGGATTCGATATAGTCATTCCACTTGAGGTCCGCTGAGAGTGTGAGACCAAGGAGGCGTAGTGTTTTACTCTCTGGGAGGCAAGCCTGGTCCATGCTAATAGGAGGTAGGTGCGATTGTCTATGATGATTAATTGAGAGTAGCTTCGTTTTAGAAGCATTAAAATTTACGAGCCATTTCTTACCCCAGTCCACTACGGATTGGAGGTCCTTTCCAAGCTCGGCTGCAAGGTTAGCTTTGTTGCCCGCACCAGATTTTTGGTCGAGGCGAGAATAAACTGTGGTGTTATCGGCGTACATACCTACTTGGGATCTTATGGTATCAGGGAGATCATTAATATAGATCAGAAAGAGCGTAGGACCTAGGATAGAGCCTTGAGGGACACCCGCATTCGTATGGTAGTTCTGGGAGGCGTGTCCGTTTAATACCACTTTCAATGTGTGGTTTGATAGGAATGACTGGATTAGTTCAAACAACTGTCCAGCTATACCATAGCTCCGCAGTTTGCATAGAAGGCCAGCATACCAAACTCTGTCGAACGCTTTAGAGATATCCAAGGCAACGGTTTGGGCTTCAGCATTCCTATCGAGTACCTGATATATGTACTCGGTGATGGTCGTTATCATATCAGCAGTAGACCTGGTGAAGCGGAAGCCATACTGTTTGTCTGAGAGGAGCTCGTGGGCCGTAAGATGCTGAACGACCTCAGCGTTGATAATGGCTTCGAACACTTTGCCGAAGATCGGAAGAAGGCTGATAGGTCGGTAATGTGCAGGGTTCGAGGGTTCTCCAGTGTTTTTAAATATAGGAACTACAGAGGAAGATTTCCAACAGGCAGGAAAGCAGGAAGCAGATAGGCAGGAGTTGTAGAGTTTAGAAAGTACAGAGGAAAGTTCAGGGGCACATTTCTTTAAGACTATGATTGGGATTCTGTCCCCTCCGCTCGCTTTGTGAGGGTCAAGTTTTGAGATTATCTTAGAGACAAGCGAGGGTGTAATACGGACGTCATTTAGTTGAGCATCAGTTCTAGGTGGGAAGTCGGGTGTAGAAACTCCAGACGAGTCCAGTCTCGAATTATTCAAGAATTTGCGGGCAAAGCATTCAGCCTTGTCTGCTGGGGAGGTGAGGACCTCAAATTTGTTTATTAGTGGGAGTATTGTGGACTTGCTCTTGTTAAGTACTCTTTTACAGAATCGCCAGTAGTCCTTGGTGCCGAACTTAGAGGATGTTATGCGTTGCTTCATTCTGGCAGTAAATAACATCTTAGCTTCGTTAAGTATCTTTTTACACTTATTACGAGCTGAAGCGAAAATGCGTCTGTTTTGGTCCGACGCGTAGCTACGATAGACTCAGAAGAAATGATTCCGGTGGGCAATGGCGGCCGAGCAAGCGGGCGAGAACCATGGAGACGAATGAGATTTAAGCTGAAATTTCCTGGCAGGGATGAAAGCATCGACGCCAGCCTTAACCCAGGAGGAGACCTCGGATGCACATTCTTCGATGGGAAGACTAAAAACGTTGTTCCAAGGGACGTCACAGAGGAAGTCTTGGAACAAATCCCAGTCTGCTCTTTGGTAGCAGTAGGATATTCTACTTGTCTGGGTTTCTTGGGTTGGGTGGGAGCGGAATGAAATGTTGACGGAAACTACGGTGTGGTCAGAGTTACCAAGTGGGCAGAGTTGTCTGGTAGTGCAAGAGTCTGGGATGGAGGTGAAGCAGAGGTCTAGCAGTGAGTCCCTTCCGTTAGGGTTGTCGGAGAAACGCGTAGGGAAGTCCACCACTTGCGTAAGGGATTGGGTGATTGAAAAGTTCATGGTGTGGACACCAGCAGGGTCGGTGACAGAGTTCTCCAGCCACTTGGTGTGGTGGGCGTTAAAGTCACCAAACACGAATACATGGGCGGAGGGATGGGAAGAAATGGCTTTGTCAATATTGTCAGAGACACTGTCAAGTAACGAACAGTCAGGGGAGGAAGGGGAGCAGTAGAGAAAGAAGAGATAACTAATCGAGCTTAGAAGTGAGAGGCGGAAGCACATGAAAGAATGATCCGGGGATTCAAGGGATGTCGCCCTAGCTAGGGGAAGGTGTTCGCTGACATACACACCAAGCCCATGCATATGAACATTGGAGTCCTTCTTGAAAAGGGGAAGGTAGCCAAGAACCTCAAACTCAGAAGAGGAGATAGAAGGGTTAAGGTTAGTTTCACATAGGGCCAAGATATCAGGTGAGTTAGAGTGAAGGAATGAATCAACGCTGAGGAAGTTAGTGCGGATACTACGTATGTTAGTGTAAGAGATGCAGACGGGTTTGGGCGTTTTCAGACTAGCTGATTTAGCTTTGCTATTATGTTTGCTTTTTTCCTTAGTGATTCAGTTAAGGAGAGGTCTTAGAATAGAGTCAGTCGGTCAATTATTTGCAGCATGTGAAGGATGGAGACTGGCGCAGCCTACTACATAATGAACAAGAACCCCGGTATTATTCAACTGTTGATCAGAGCAGCCTCTCAAGATGCTACGCATGAGTTCGGGCTCCTAACTTCCAGTCAGAATCAGCAACCAGGAAACTGCCAACCCGGTACCCTCAGAATGTAAAGACGTTGCCACCATACTCCGTAACTGCAAGCAGCTTCCAGCTGAACTAACACTAAGACCGAAGAAGGGGGATTACCCGGAAACCCTTTCCTGAACAAGAAACGAGGCGATCACCTCTACTCTTGATCAAAAGAATGGGGTGGAGTGAGACCGGGCGATAGTAGGAACCTAAACAGTTCGCGATACAGAAGGGGAGTTCCACGGGTATTTTTTAGACAGGGAACTCACAAATACGTTATTCAATCAAGAAATTAAAAATTATGAAATATCGCGAGGTTCTTGGCTGTTCAATGACAAGGCGTATCACGTGACCACAGAGTAAAATTAGAAGCTCCTGAAGAGCATTATGCGATTAATAAATTTCATGAGTTCATGGAAGATAATTTTAAGAAAATTGTAAAATCAAGTAATTGTATATGGATATGTTCTTGAGAATCACATCTTGTAATGATTTATTATTATTATTATTATTATTATTATTATTATTAATATGTCATTTTTCATCATATTTCGATTTCTGCTTTGGCCTCACTACCAACCAAGTCTGCGGGGAGACCTAAGGCAGGTCGTGGTGTGTTGTTATGGCTCCATTTCATGATTTTCTATCTTTCCTATCATCCCTAACGTTACATAGACAAAGTTTTCCTTAGTGTGTGGGTTGTACTTTTATAATCGTATCGCCTCAACCGAGGCATTTTACTGTCAATGTTGTGCAGGGTGTTACATTTTTTTTTAATCGTATCACCCCGAGCAAGGCGGTAACGCCACTGATGTGCAGGGGGCTACGTAATACTGAGAAGATTGGAAAAGAGAAGGCCGGAAACCACATCCTAAACAGGGAGCAAGGGATGAGCCTCTTAACCTGTTCAATAGACGTGGGTGGAGTGTGGACCGGGCGATAGATAGATCTATCTACTCCAATTGAAAAAAAAACAAAAACAAAAAACAACAACAAAAAAACAAAGTGAGAAGATTGGAAAAGAGAAAGCCGGAAACCACATCCTAAACAGGGAACAAGGGATGAGCCTCTTAACCTGTTCAATAGACGTGGGTGAAGTGTGAAGACAATTATTATTATTGTTGTTGTTGTTGTTGTTGTTGTTGCAAAGTCAAATTTCCGAGTTGTTTGTAAAATCAAGCGATTCATGTTGGTTTTTTAATATCTCAGATTCAGATAGCCGGAAACATCGAAGAAAAATAACTAAAAAAAGAAAAAGAAAAGAACGACAAATTGAAAACAAAAAAAAAAGATTAATAATAATAATAGCTTAAAAGAAAGAAAGAAAAAAAACGTGGCTACTTCATCGGCCGCCATTAATTGTACTGACTCAGTCAGTTAAAGTGCCATACGTGAAATTATACTGACTACCTTGTCTAATTTATTATAACGATTATCAGAAACAATAGTAATACCGTTTCTGTTAAAATGTCAATTGTAACTGCTTCTATAATTTTTGTGAGACTAATACTAATGCTAATATTGATACAACTGTCTTAAGAAAGAATGACACTTCATAATCCTATTGATGTTTTTGAATTTCATTATAAAGACATGAGAATTTAATGCATGTTAATGATTTGAAAAGATCTGCCAAAAATAGAATCAAAATAGAAACATTGGTTTAAACAATACGAATTTTCTATGAAGACCTTAAAATGGAAATTGAAATCGATAAAAAAACTGCAGCTTTGTAAAACAGGAAACAACAGGAAACAGTTCGACCCCAGATCAGAAGAAATTAAATTAAACCAGATAAAAGGCTCAAAGCAGATTAAATGTAAGATAAAGCACTGGAAATTCAAAGAGCAGCGAGGATTTTGTAAACAATACAAAATGGTAGAAAGCTTAGAAATGCATAAATCCTGCGTCAATATTCATAGTAAATAATGCTGGCCGATTTCTATGGAAAACACAACTGTGAAGTAAGGATCAGAGAAATAGAAATAGAAAATCAATAACCATATATAAGCGTCTATATATAAATGATAACATTGACTGTGTAAGAGAAAAGACGGAGTAAGAAAATTCTTCAAACATTACACAAAGGCTGTAAATTAGCAGAAACATATATTTGCGGAAAGTAACAGTAATTCTGGAAAATGCAACGACACTGACAAAGTTATAACCGAGCAAATATGACACCTAAAAAGAAAACTGAAGCCATTAATAACAGCAGTTTGGAATATATATATATATATTTTTTTTTTTAATCATATCACCCCGAGCAAGGCGGTAACGCCACTGATGTGCAGGGTGCTACGTGAAAGTGAAAAGATTGGAAAAGAGAAAACCGGAAACCACATCCTAAACAGGGAACAATGGATGAGCCTCTTCACCTGTTCAATAGACGTGGGTGGAGTGTGAAACGGGCGATAGTTAAGTCTATCTACTCCAACTGAAAAAAAAAAAGAAAAGAAAAAGGAGTGAAAAGATTGGAAAAGAGAAGGCCGGAAACCACATCCTAAACAGGGAACAAGAGATGAGCCTCTTCACCTGTTCAATAGATGTAGGTGGAGTGTGAACTGGGCGATAGTTTAGCCTATCTACTCCAATTGAAAAAAAAAAGGAGTGAAAAGATTAGAGACTATCTAGTCCAATTTTAAAAAAAAGAAAAAGAAAAAGGAGATCTTAGATGTTTTACGAAGCAAATGTAAACAATCGGCCCCATTGGCCAAAAAATGCGAAAGGGAAAATTGCTGAACTTAAAACTCAAAAAGTATGTGTCGACCTGTTTTCCCTGTAGATATGTGTCTCTAGAAAGTTTGAATGGCGGAGCTTAAAAAATATAGGCGTGCATAATGAATAATCACACACAGACTCACAGATTACCAAAAAATGCGAAAGGGAAAATTGCTGAACTTAAAACTCAAAAAGTATGTGTCGACCTGTTTTCCCTGTAGATATGTGTCTCTAGAAAGTTTGAATGGCGGAGCTTAAAAAATGTAGGCGTGCATAATGAATAATCACACACAGACTCACAGATTACCTTCCAACAAAAATTGCACAAATTTCTTAATTCAACCTCCCAATAACCTTTCAACTAAACAAATTAACTATCCCGAACACTAGGATCGTTAACACCACCTTCAAAGCAATCCGTGATAAAATCAGGAAGAAAAAAAAAGACCATTTAAATGTCAGAATTTTTCAAATATATTTTCTACAGTGAAAAAACGTGTAAGTGAGGGAGATATCACGTGATCTAAAAACCAACATCTATGAACACAAGTGAGACTTGCACTTAAACAGACACTAACTCTTTCGTTTTACGTCAAAACGACGTGTGACACAACATTGATTCAACTCATGTCAGCCTAATTAAGAACATAAACTTTTAAGGAGAAAATATTATGAAAACATAATAATACCATTAATACCAACGATAAGCACACGCTTAAAGCATTACATTACTTTACTATAGTTCTACAGATACATTCTTCATGAATCTAACTTATGTCTAAGATATAAAAATAAATAAAAAATACAAATTCATCTTCAAAAACGCATAAGAAACACTTTAGCAGCCATTATTTACAGACAGACAGATACGAACACACACACACACACACACACACACACACACACACACACACACACCTACGTGAATATAAAAAGTACAACAAATTAAAAAAATTATTGCAATTTCTCTCTACATTTCATCGCTATATTTCACCAACCTACGCGGAAGTGACGTCTACAGACCTTCCATAAATACATATATAAATTAACGTAACAGTCCAACATAAACATAGACAGGCAATTATTGCTTTACAAACTTACACAATTCGGTCTGGTTTCAATCCTGGGTAGGAAGCAATCGGCTTTCTAACCATAGTGACGAGCTGTGATACACCGAAACAGATCTGTCTGCGGATCCTTATATATATATATATATATATATATATATATATATATATATATATGTGTGTGTGTGTGTGTGTGTGTGTGTGTGTGTGTGTGTGTTAGCGGGTGAACGCGTTCTCGTGCCTGTGTGTGGTTGTAACACTTTTCTACCTTATCAAAAGAGTCTACTACATAGAAATTACCAAGAGAACGATCCTGTTTCTTTGAAACTAGGAAATATGTATAGCAGAAGAAAAATTATACATATATTTCTTATTACGTCTGTAAAGTCTGAGTGAAAAATTAAGAAAAGGAAGCAGTAAGTGATCCATTGAGGTGAAAAAGATAAGAGAGTTAAGCCGATCAAATGAAAGAAAGAAAAAAGAGGGCGATAACGCATTCATGTATTTAAAGTTTGCTTTATTGAAATAAAAAGCTTGTGAATTTGAAATGTGTAGCCTCTTTCTTATTTCGACCTAATGAATGTTATTTCTATATTTTTCAAGATGTTAAGCTCTAATGAGATAGATAGATAGATAGATAGATAGATAGATAGATAGATAGATAGATATGAACAGACTGTGAGATAGACTGACGGCTATATATATATATATATATATATATATATATATAATTATGAACAGTCGGAGATAAATAGATGGAAAGATAGATATAAACAGACTATAGGCTTAGATTTTATATACATCCTGAAAATAAATAAATATGAACAGATTGAGATATATAGATAGATAACAGATATGTTAATAGTTATAAACAGACTGTGCGAGACAGCGATTATGTATATATAAACGTTTTCTTTGTTGTTTATGAAGATGCTGCGGCAGTATATAACAAACTGAAATCATAGATTTTAGCAAATGAAATAAGTTGTATAAAACAAAAACATTTTGATCTACGATAATTTTTCGAGGCTTTAATCAAAATAAAACACAAAGAAACAGGTAGATTTTTAATCACGAATTCTCAAAATATTTCCAAGAAGAATATTGTTTATCCGGCATAAAATTCCATTTGTATTTAAACGTTATTATTTCAAACAAAATCCCGCTAGGTTCTCGTCTGCTCAATGACAGTATGTATCACGTGACCACAGCTCAATATAAGACGTTCCTGAAGAGAATCATGCGATTAATACATTCCATAATTATCCGAAAATTGTAAAATCACATCATGCATATGGATACGTTTTTTAGATTTAGATCTTATAATGATTTATTATTATTATTATTATTATTATTATTATTATTATTATTGTTGTTGTTGTTGTTTCAATGGTAAATTTGCGCGTTGTTTGTGAAATCAAGCGATCCAGGATAGTTATTTGATATCTCAGATAGCCGGAAACATTTAAGAAAAATAACTAAAAAAATAATTGTAAAATCCAAAATGTACATGGATACGTTTTTAAATTTAAATCTTATAATGTATTATTATTATTATTATTATTATTAGTAGTAGTAGTAGTAGTTGTAGTAGTAGTAGTATTGTTGTTAGTATTATTATTAGTAGTAGTAGTATTGTTTTAAAGGTAAATTTACGCTTCGTTGTACACCCAAGCGATTCAAGATGGTTATTTAATATCTCAGATAGCCGGAAACATTTAGGAAGAAAACGGAATTAAAAGAAAACGAAAGAAAGAATAAAATAAAAAGGAGACAACGAAATTGAAAGCAAAATAATAATAATAATAATAATAATAATAATAATAATAATAATAATAATTTTAATAAAAGCTTAAAAGAAAAGAAGAAATCGTGAAGGAAGACTAAAACGTGGCTACTTCATTTACCGCCATAAATTATACTGATTACGTAGTCAAATTTCTTATAACGATCATCAAAACATCAGTTACTGTTAAAATAACAAATATCACTGCTACGATAACTGTAGTGCGACTAATACTAATTCTAAAAGAACTGTCCTAATAAAGAATGAAATTTCAAAATCCCATTGGTGTCTTTGGAGTTCATTACAAAGATACGAGAATTTAATGACAATTTATAAAGATTTACCCCCCCCCCCCCCACAAAAAAAAAATCAAGCGAGGAACATAGGTTTAAACAATAAAATTTTTTAATGAAGACTTTAAAATGGATATTGAAATCGGTAAAGGAGCTGCAAACTTAGTAAAACAAAAACCAACAGAATGAATTCAACCCCAGATCAGAAGATATTAAATGCTGCATGCAAATGATCTTCATTCATTTATTCAAAATAAAACCGAACTGGAAACATTAGTTGAAACAGAATGTTTAGTCAAACAGGAATCAACACACGGAATTAAAACCGTAATATATTTAACTGGAAAATACCGGATATAACAGTCGAAACAGATTAAATGAAAGAAAAATCATCGGAAATGCAAGAGCAATGAGGATTTTGTAAAAAATACAAAATAGAAAGCTTCAAAATGCATAAATCCCTCAATAAGTCCCGGGCCTAACAAATAAAACAACAGCTTTTAGGCAAAATTCAGCTTTATTCATCAACATAGTCTCTTTCTAGGGTGATACACCGATTCCAACGCTTTTCTAAGAAGTCAATGCCATTTTTGTAGAACGATTTGTCTTTGGTTTCAAAATACGCATCAGTTTCCGATATCACTTCTTCATTCAAGCCAAATCTCTTTCCCTGGTCTATTCTTCTGCGGTCTGCAAGCAGCCAGTAGTCGCCGGGGGGTGGACAGATCTTGAGAATAGGGTGAATGCAGAAGCATTTCATGTAGTTTGCCATTGTTGCGATCGACTTCTGACATGGTGCGTTGTCTTGGTAAATATCACTTTTTCTTCTTCATTTTTGGCCATTTTTTGTCGATTTCTCCCTTCAAATGCACCAATAATGCTATAAAATATTCGCTATTAATGGTTCTTTTTTCTCATAGTAATCGATGAACGTGCCTTGCGCATCTTAAAAATATGGAGGCCCAAACCTTACCCGCTGCTGTTTGCGTCTTTGGTCGCTTTGGACAGCTTTCATCTGCTGCTGTTCACTCAGCTGACTGCCGATTTAACTCCGGCGTGAAGTGGTGGATCAACGTTTCATCCTTTGTCACGTATTTGCGCACAAGCTCCTTCTTGTGCTAAAACAGTTGCAAACAACGCTCTGAATCGTCGTAGATTTTTTTTTCCGAGACAACTGCCGATTTTGGGCGACCTAAGCGTTCAGCATCAATTGTGTTTGTACGACATGGTTTAAAGTCAGCGTATCAACTGTTTACCGTTATTTCCGATGGAGCAAACTCCGAAGAACACTTATCAAGCCATTGCTTTGCTTGAACAGTATTTTTTATCAGAAGGCAGTGCTTTATCAACACACGAAATTCAGATTTTTCCTTTTTTTTTTAAATTTGCAACAGTAGATTCATTTAACTGTAATTTGTAAACTAATAATTCGATTGGCCCAAATTTTGTAACGTGCCATTAGCAGGTTAGTACCTTGTAAAAATCCAATGGATTTTTAATTAGTGGCGACATCTATATGTCAGGCCCTGGATATATTGAGTAATATGTTAAATAATGATGGCAGATTCTTATAGGCAACAGGACTGTGGAGTAAGAATCAGAGAAATCGAAAATCAATAACCATATATAGACGAATGATAACATTGACTGAATCTGTATGAGAAGAAAAAACGGAATAAGAAAATTCTTCAGACCAAGCTGTAAACCAGCAGAAACATATGTTTGTGTAAAGTAACAGTAATAATGGCAAATGCAACGACACTGACAAAATGATAACCCCGCAACTATGACACCGAAGAAGGGAATTGAAACCACTAATAATGACAATTCGATTCTATACATGTCTTATTTATATATGTACTAGCATCACAGCCCGGCCTTACCCATTTTAGTCGTAGGTATCGTTTATATAAAAAATAATTATGTAAAAATTGTTGTTTAAAAATTGTTAAAAATTCCATTAAAATATCTATTTTCTTTTGTTTTGCGTAAACGTGATTTGATGTTTTGTGTAACATTGTAAACAACATTGCGTTTGTTTTTGTTTCAAAATTATGGTGGGGGAATATTTACATTGTTTGTTGACGAAATGAATTTAACATAAAAATAAAAATTATTTATTTTGTTTTACTGAAATTAGAAATATAAAAACTATTACGCTCTCAGTTCAGAAATTTTCGAAGAATATTTTAAAATGTAGACATTTAATTTTAGAGGAAAAAGTTACATTAATGCCACATGAATTACAGACAGTTGATTTCCTGCATGAAATATTTATCATTTAGCGAAAAACAATTTTTTTCTAATTTTTTTTTTCTGTAAGTATTAAATATTAAATCTGAAAAAAAAAGACTTAAATAATTAAATTAACCATTGGTACATTTTTTTACATATTTTGTTTTGTTTTGGTTTGAAAAAACACTTTTTTAAAAAAAAAAATTTCTTTTGTTTTAAAACTATGGGGAAAAATATTCACATTTTTTTGTGGACCAAATGAATTTTTAAAATGTCGGAATAAAAATTAAATATAAAGGCTCATTTTTTTTAATAAAAAATATTTTAGTAGCGTTTTACACGTGATTTGATTTCTGTGACGTAATTTAGCAACCATCTTAGATCTTAGATGTTTTACAAAGCAAATGTAAACAATCGGTCCTATTGGCCAAAAAGTGCGAAAGGGAAAATTGCTGAACTTAAAACTCAAAAAGTATGTGTTGGCCTGGCTTCCCTGTAGATATGTACCCCTAGAAAGTTTGAATGACGTAGCTTAAAAAATGTAGGCGTGCATAATGAACAATCGCACACAGACTCACAGATTACCTTCCAACAAAAATTGCACAAATTTCTTAATTCAACCTCCCAATAAGCTTTCAACTAAACTCGCAAACAAATTAACTATCCCGAACACTAGGATCGTTAGCACCACCTTCAAAACAATCGGTGATATAATCAGGAAGTAAAATGGATGAAAAACCATTTCAAATGTCAAAATTTGTCAGATAAATTGTCTACAGTGAAAAAACGTGTACATGGGGGAGATATCACGTGTTCTAAAAACCGACATCTACGAACGCGTTAAAGATTTTCGTTTACACAGACATTTTAAATCTTTCGTCTGACATCAAAACGACGTGGGACATAACTTTGATTTCAGTAATGTCAGCGTAATTTAAAAAAAAAACATAAAAAACATAACCCTTAAGGAGAAAATATTTAAAAAAAAAAACAATAACATTACTGCCAACTATAAACACAGGCTTAAAACATTACGTTACTTTACCATAGTTCTACAGATACATTCTTCATAAATCTAACTTATGTCTAAGATATAAAAATAAATAAAAAATACAAATTCATCTTCAAAAACGCATAAGAAACACTTTAATGAAAAATGCAACGTGGTAACGACAGCAGCCATTATTTACAGACAGACAGACAGATACGAACACACACACACACACACACACACACACACACACACACACACACACACACACACACACACACCTACGTGAATATAAAATGTACAACAAATTAAAAAAAAATATTGCAATTTCTCTCTACATTTCATCGCTATATTTCACCAACCTACGCGGAAGTGACGTCTACAGACCTTCCATAAACACATATATAAACTAACGTAACAGTCCAACATAAACCTAGACAGACAATTATTGCTTTACAAACTTACACATACACTATTACACACATTACCGTTGTAATTATTTCTTACACTTATTTACAATAATTATCTTTTGCTTAAATACACGTGATACGTACCTGACCAATAAAAGCGAACCGAAAACCAGAATTCATTTTTCATTCTTCTCTCGAACTCTGACGAAACTCAAATAAAATGAAACATGTTAGACTGCGATACGTTTCTTATTTGGTCCTTATTTTATTATTTTCTTGCATTCCAATCTCTCTGTCTCTCTCTCTCTCTCTATATATATATATATATATATGTTTCATGATATAATATAGACAATCTTTTCTCACAATTTATATATATATATATATATATATATATGTACATGTGTTATGAGTACATCCGTCCTCGTGCGTGTGTGTAACACTTTTCTACCTCATCAAAAAAGTCTACTACATAAAAATCGTCGAGTTACTAAGATATCGATCCTGTTTGTTTGAAACTAGGAAATATATATAGCAGAAGAAAAATTGCCTATTTTTCTCTTTGTGTGTTTTTCTATCTCTCTCTCTCTCTCTCTCTCTCTCTATCGTCTTATTTCTCTCTTTATCTCGTTCTTTATCTCTCTATCTTTCTTTCTCTCTCTTTGTCTATCTTTCTGTCTTTCTTACCCTGTCTCTCTCTCTCTCTCTATTTATATTTCTTTTTTTTACTACGGCTGTGAAGACCGATTGAGTGAAAAATTCAGAAAATAAACCAGTAAATGATCCACCGCGGTGGAAACGATAAGGCTGTTAACCGTATCCTGAATAAATGAATGCATTCAGTCGACTCTAAAGAAATACAAAAATTCTTCTGACAATTTTCGGGAGAGGAATAGACATTGTCTGTTTAAACATCATTACAGGCAAATACAAATAGATCCGGATAAACTACATCAAAGCGAAGAGACAAAAAATAAAAACATAAAAGAAAATAAAGAGTTAATGCCGCCTCTTTGGGGGGGCAAAGATTGTGGATCATATCGTGAATGAATGTCGCCCACATGATTGCCTAAGAGGAACAGCAGAATCGAACATGTCCAATGATGCGAGTTACACAAGAAACGAAAATGTAATATATTTTTAGCTTTTAATATACAGATAAACCACAAGTTCCAAGTAATAGAATCAGCATTGTGAAGAATAGACAGATTATTTCAGATTGTCAATTTAAGAGAGGTTAGTGCCTATAATGTTTTAAGCATCTCAATGGCATTAAATGTTTTGATTAACGGTCGAAATTTGTGTATAATGCTTCGGTCAGCAAGTCTGCTTCGTTGCCAGATTAGACATCATATCTGTTTTATTTATGCTATGTCTTAAAGCATAGTAATGCGTTGTGGTGCAATGGATATCAACTCGGAACGTCAAATCGGGGAGCTGAGTTCGAATTCCAGTTGAATTTCTTGCATTCATTTGCGCACAAATACCCTTGGGAAAGATATTAATCCGTCTCTTCTTTCCAGTTATGAGTTAAATAATAGGACAGACTGGGTTCTATGGCCTTGGCTGGCAACCAGTCTACCGCAGCAATGGCAACCTACTGAGGGATAATCTTCTGCTCAGTCAGTCATGTCTCTTTCGAGACATGATCGCCCAAAGCGTGTATCCCGTATGGTATTTAACTGATTGAATACAAATTATATATAATCTTTCTTTACTTGAATAGTTAAAGTTATTGCAGCATATACTGTAGTTGCCACTACATGGCAGTGCCTTCACAGCCAAATCTATTAGGTGGGGTCACATGAGACTTATGGTTGAGGGAACCAAGTGTAAATCAAATGTACCATTCTAATTAACAGTTTCTTAAGTATATCAGAACAAGGGATGAAGAATGGGTTTGCAAATGATAATATTCAACGCAGGATACAAGGATAAATTTCTACAATAGACCACAGAAACTGAGCTCCATGAAAGAAAGGCTGTGTTGGGGTCATTGCGTTATTATTCACATACAGCGCTTTGTAATGCAATGAAAAATTAAATTAACATTTTATAAAACAGCGAATTACCTCGTCAAACTAAGCGACAGCGTGTCGCATATATTCTACGACGAAACATGTGCCAAAGAAGAAGAAAATACTAAATGAAATTAGTAGCACAAAAAGAGCTGCTAAGATTATCATAAGCTATGATAATAAGTCTTTCCTCCCTGTCCGGCGTAGTTAATCAGAATAAAGTCGTTGCTTTTTGCTTAGCAGGAGTGTGACTTTTGGAGTTTGGTGAGCGAATGCGCCTGATGCAAGGGGAAGCATGCATTTTTGTTACTATTTTGCCTGTTGGACTGTTCACAACAGATTTTCCATTAATTGGAGTAGATAGATCTATCTATCGCCCGGTTCACACTCCACCCACGTCTATTGAACAAGTTAAGAGGCTCATCCCTTGTTCCCTGTTTAGGATGTGGTTTCCGGCTTTCTCTTTTCCAATCTTTTCACTATTACGTAGCCCCCTGAACATCAGTGGCGTTACCGCCTTGCTCGGGGTGATGCGATTAAAAACAAAAACTTATTGTTGACATACCAATTTCATGCACATTTGTATATTCAGAAGCTGCAACGTGTCCATAAAGATTTAGTCGAAAAGGGCCCTACGTTCATCAGTAAGAAAATTATTGATCTCCTCTATGACAACTCAAAACAGCATAAAGCAAGAATAGCACGGGCAAATATCTTCGAACTCGGCTGGTCTGTTATGGGCCCCACCCGCCATATTAACCGCTACCAATCGATTATTATCTTTTTGTCGCTGCAAAATGATTTGTTTAGGAAAACTTTCTTTCGTATGTAAACTTATTTATAAATGGAACTTTGTCTGTGTGTGTATGTGTGTGTGTGTCCGTTACCTATAGACTCCGAAACGGCTGAACCGATTTTCTTGAAAATTTACACAGTTGTACTATAAGCGTCTGCGAGTGTTCTTAGCTAAGTTTTGTGTCGAGGTACTCCCGATAAATATCGAAAATCGAAAAAATCGGGTTATAGAAGGAGTGGTCCGATTTTAATCAAATTTGATACATAAGAAACGATATTCAGAAGTTTCATGGTTGCAGTTCTTACAGTAGTGCAGAAAATCCATAATATATATATATATATAAAAGGCAAGATGTTTGCGTGTGCGTGTCTGTTTATCTGCCTGTATGTTTGTATTTTTGCAGCCCTCTTATTTTAGTTTTTGCTTCGGGTTTGGCTTTAAGTAGGTATAATTGTAGTTCTTAGTCTCACCCATGATACCATTTACTCAAAGGACTTATTTAGCCTTCAAAATTCAGTTTACGACGAAAAAAACTTATTCGATATCGATAGCAGGAAATCAAAATCAACGCTCGGCTATACGACTAGTAAACTATATTCAGCTTACGTCAAAAGGATTTTCGTATCAAAGTTTTACTCAAAATGAATCGAAAAGCAGCTTGAAAAGTAGAAAGGAAATCGTTGCAAATAACAGCAAATATACAGTTGAATGAAATGTAATTTTACTTTTTTGTTTGAAGAATTAAGATGGGAAAACAAAAATGAAAATGATTTCTGACTCAATCTGATAATTTTGTTAGAACAAATCCGTTCTCAACAGGACATAATGCAGTATTAATAAACCTTCATTATTACTGTCTTAATAAACTAAAATAAAAGTTTCAAAAGGATTTTTTCCTTTTTATAAATTCATTTTAAACGGTATGTATCTTTTTCAGAAGCACGTACTTAAATATATATTTACAGGTGATAAAAAGGGGGTTGTATACTATAATGTTCAATGAAAACGACAGTTGATTGGCAAAGGTAAATCGTCACAAGTGAGCCTAAAAACTGAACTTAATCAAAGAAACGTAATGATGTGGGTGAAGATGAACGGCGTACTGTTCATATCGATTTCTAAAAATGCAGTCATGCTCTAAATGCACATTTACATTTCCAACAGTTGCAACATGTCCATAAAGGCTTTGTCGAAAAGAACCCAACGCTCAGAAATAGAAAAAACGTTATTCTCCTCAAAAGTAGCATACAGTTAGAATAACATGATCAAAGAATTTGAAACTCGGTTGGTTTGTTCTAGTGTTGACCCGTCATATTCACCTCTGACCTTCTACCAACCAATTATGACTTGTTTCGATCGCTGTAAAATGCTTTGATAAGGCCAATTTTCACGACCAAAAATCAGATTCAGGGATTCATCGTAAACCTTTTTTCACATTTGTCATGGGTCCTTACCTGTAACTCTAGAATTAACTCTTCTTAACACTATATATACTACGCCTAGAGATAGATAAAGATAGAGAGAGAGAGAGAGAGAGAGAGAGAGAGAGAGAGAGAGTCGAGTTAGTAGTAGTTCAGTCCAAACCAGACTGACAGTCATACTAACACCTTCCACATTATGTATTGTTATTTCTTGTTAATATATATTTGTTATTTCTACTCTTATGGTCGTGTTGTACTTTTCGGACCTTAACCTGGTCCATAACAACATCAAAAGACAAATTTTATGCAAAAGGTATCGAAAAGTTACCTCATAAGTGGCAACAGGTCGTTGTAAATAATACAGAATTGAATAAACAGTAATTTTATTTTATCTTTTGAAGAATAAATTTTATAAACAAGAACGAAAGTTATTTACGAGTCAACCTAATTTCCAATAAGGCTAACAATTTCCAACACCTTCGACGAAGGCGGTGGAAATTGCTAAGTTTGCAGGTACCTTAGCCCTACTCCGAGTAACAATTATTAGATATGTTGGTGCGAAATAATGAATAGTGGGAAACAGTAGTCAACTGATGAAGCTAAGTTTTGTCTATCTATCTTGCCAAATGTAATTTGGGCCGTCATTGTCATTTGCGATGATTTCCCCGTCGGGTAAAAGAGTATGTGTTCAGGGCAACGGGATAATACTAATTTTGTGATAAACGCTACAGTTAGAAAAAGGAAGGAAAATATTTTTAAAAAGTTATCAAGAATAGAAAATATATCTGACGAGAGTCTCAAAATCGATCTGGCATAATTTGGAGCTGACTTTAAAATGTATAATAAAATAGAAAAATAATTATTTTGGTTGGGTAAAACAAAACGCTTTTTATGGGAATTGACATGTACAAGAGACATTTTGCCGAGAGGAAGATTTCTTGTTTTTTTAATAAGCTCAATATGGTGGCCCAGAAGCATCTAAAAATAGTAATTTTGAGTGCCGCCAACATTAATTAACGTTGCCATCTGTTGGCAAAATATTCTGATCAAACAGATAGATAGATAGATAGATAGATAGATAGATAGATAGATAGATAGATAGATAGATAGATATGGACAGACTGAGATAGATAGATAGATAGATAGATAGATAGATAGATAGATAGATAGATAGATAGATAGATATGAACAGACTGAAATAGATAGATAGATAGATAGATAGATAGATAGATAGATAGATAGATAGATAGATAATGAACAGACGGAGATTAAATAGATAGATAGATAGATAGATAGATAGATAGATAGATAGATAGATAATGAACAGACGGAGATTAGATAGATAGATAGATAGATAGATAGATAGATAGATAGATAGATATGAACAGACTGAGATAGATAGATAGATAGATAGATAGATAGATAGATAGATAGATAGATAGATATGAACAGACTGAGATAGATAGATATGATAGATAGATAGATAGATAGATAGATAGATAGATAGATAGATAATGAACAGACATAGATAGATAGATAGATAGATAGATAGATAGATAGCTATGAACAGACTGAGATAGATAGATAGATAGATAGATAGATAGATAGATAGATAGATAGATAGATATGAACAGACTGAGATAGATAGATAGATAGATAGATAGATAGATAGATAGATAGATAGATATGAACAGACTGAGATAGATAGATAGATAGATAGATAGATAGATAGATAGATAGATAGATAGATATAGAACAGACTGAGATAGATAGATAGATAGATAGATAGATAGATAGATAGATAGATAGATAGATAGATAGAACAGACTGAGATAGATAGATAGATAGATAGATAGATAGATATGAACAGACTGAGATAGATAGATAGATAGATAGATAGATAGATAGATATGACAGACTGATATAGATAGATAGATAGATAGATAGATAGATAGATAGATAGATAGCTATGAACAGACTGAGATAGATAGATAGATAGATAGATAGATAGATAGATAGATAGATAGATAGCTACGACAGATAGATAGATAGATAGATAGATAGATAGATAGATAGATAGATAGATAGATAGATTAATGAAAAATTATAGCTAGATATAATTACTATTACTTCTATACAACATAGCTTATAATAAAAACACAAACAACAATACTAACAACGAACCTCTTGAAAATGACTAATGGATTAGCCGAAGGCGTTCAGAACAATAATCACAATGGGGCCCTTTTACACTATCTGAGTTCTCATAAAAGTAAAAATTTTAATAGTATGACAAAATATTAGTAAAAAATAATGAAACACATTCCCTTTTCCAATACGTTTAATAAAACATGTCTAAAATAATGAATGCTACCTAAATCAACTCCAGAGATGGAAAGAGCAGTAAGAATTGTGTGAATACTTTATTAAACCTTTTTTTAAAATATTGTGCAACAATGGATGAATATTTTTTCTCTTTTCAGGTAAAGTTTTATTTTAAAGCGAAAATATTTGTAGGCAAATTTTTCATCGTCCATTGCTTGGAAACCGATTAAATAAATCTCTTCGAGATCAGGAATTACATTATTTATCTAAAACTTTCAATTCCCTGTTATCTACCATTTGTTGAGTTTTTTTTATAAATTAATAATATCTATATATCGTATATTAATAAAATCTAACTGTAATAGTCATTAACAAAAATAATCAAATACAGAAGAACCTTATAAAACTTATAAAAGAATTGAAAGATTATTGGGTAAACAGAAATGAAGACATTTGACTCTATTTCTGAAATGAGGTATTGTAATTACTTGCACTATTTCCATCTCTTAAACCCTTTTCCTCATCTCTGCTGTCACATTTACGACGCTTCGGTCGTCGTACGCTCATGCCATCTTCAAGATCTGTCTATATTTCTGAGATGAAGTATTGTAATTATTTACATTATTTACATTGTTCGGACTACTGCTCTCATTTTTGCTGCCATATTTACGACGTTTCGGCCGTTGTACGCTTCAACCTTCTTCAGGTTTGGATTGGAATTTCGAACTGAACCCTTTATTTTGTCCACCGGGATAGACAAAAGTTCCAGTGGATAGAATCCAATGAATTGAGCCAAAGGGTTGAGAGTTCAATACTTGGCTACAGCAGAAGCGAAGAAAAACTTTGAGATTTGACATTAACGTCGATAACTGATCTGGAAGAAGCATGGCTTGTGGAACTAGAACATATACCAAAGTGAATGAAATAAAGGGTTCCGTTCGAAATTCCAATAACCTGAAGAAAGCCGCGGCGTACAACTGCCGAAACGTCGTGTATTTGGCAACAAATGTAAGGACAACATTCCGAACAATGTAATTAGTGAAAATAAAAATATAGACGTAAAGGATGTACATATGAAAATATTCAGATCGAAAAAGGTGTATCCATATCTAAACTTATTTATAAATGGAACTTTGCCTCTGTGTGTGTATGTATATATGTGTGTGTGTGTGTGTGCCTGTGTCTGTGTGTGCCCGTTACCTATAGACTCTGAAACGGCTGAACCGATTTTCTTGAAAATTTACACAGTTGTACTATAAGCGTCTGCAAGTGTCCTTAGCTAGGTTTTGTGTCAAAGTACCCCCAATAAATATTGAAAATTGATAATCGAAAAAATCGGGTTATAGATGGAGTGGTCCGATTTTAATCAAATTTAATACACTCATAGACAAAGACATAAGAAACGATATTCAGAAGTTTCAAGGTTGAAGTTCTTACAATAGTGCAGAAAATCAATAATATATATGTATATAAAAGGCAAGATGTTTGTGTGTGTGTGTCTGTTTATCTGCCTGTATGTCTGTATATTTTCAGCCCTTTTATTTTAATTTTTGCTTCAGGTTTGGCTCTAAGTAGGTATAATTGTAGTTCTTAGTCTCAGCCATGATACCATTTACTCAGAGGACTTATTTAGCCTTCAAAATTCAGTTTACGACGAAAAAAACTTATTTGATATTGATACCAGGAAATCAAAATTTGACTTACATCCATTCATTTTTCTTTCAGTCTACGATTTCACTTTAACTGGAAACAACTATTGCGTTTTAGTCTTTCGTGCCAACGTCCAAAGAGTCTGAGCTCCTGAAACATGGATTAGTTTTAAAGGTTTCATTACACCCGAGCAACGCCGGGCTATACTGCTAGTCTCTTATATTAATCTAAATTCTTATGTGTGTCTGCACGAAATATTGAAACATAATAAAATATATGAAGTTGGTTACTGGTCTGTTTGTGTGTGCAAGATACCAAGCACGACATTACACTGTGATACTATCAAATTTTCCTTCTTTATTTATAACATCCGTATAATATCTCATACTGAAAATATGAAAATAAACCGTTTTATTTGAAGCAGAAAAAAATTTACGGTAATTTTTAGCAACACAGTTTGGCGGTTATCTTGTGTTATCATAACTCATACCACTGAAGAAGATCTCGGAAAGAGATAGAAAGTACTTGGGAACATTGAGAAATGAATGATAATAACATCTGTCAAAGTTACAGCTCATTTCTGACATTTTCCAACTATAATACGCGAAAGATTATCCGTGAGTATGAACGAATTTTATTAAAAATAAGCAGACACAATGTTTGCAATATATTTAATCTAACATGTCTAAAAGAATATTTGCTGCCTAAATAGACAAATATAAAGAAAAAAATTCCTTAAACTGAGATCTAGAGAATTTGATTAAAATTAAAAGTTTTCTTTATACTATTTCCGTTCAGCTCGTGCCAGGCCGATATGTCGTTTGTAGGGGTTTACTTGATCTTGAGGTGGGTAGTACGTGTCAAAAGACCTTGAACATGAATGACGCTTTAGCTTCTATCGTGTAGTTTCATTAATCGTCAGACTGCCTCCATAACTTGGTGCTTTTCCACAGTTCTTCCTGGTACCATATTTTCCTTCTGCACACGTGTCTAGTGATGTTCATGATAAAGCCAGACATATCAGGCCAGGTGATCTTCCGACGCTCACGTTCCTGGGGATTCTGGCTATGCTGCAGTTTTGCAGTCTCATGCGAAAAAGAAAAAAGATTACATTGTGTTGTGAGGCATTTCTGCCTTTATCTTGATTAAAGATATTTGCGATTTGTGCAAGAGTATTTCTTCTGTCGTCTCATTCTTATTGGGGAAGCTTCCTTGACATACCTGAGCTTTTCAGACCTCGGACAGTGGCGTGAAGAGGTCTGGTAGCGTGCAGAGGTCTGGTAGCATCCGAGGCGGGGATTGTGACTAGCGCCTCCTACCTTCACCCCCACCCCAAACAAAATCGCAACAGTATACATAGTTTATTTTCTTTTGGAACTGGTATGGTTAATGAGCAGCTCAAATTGATCACCGGGTGTAAGTTGCCATCCCCACCGGTAAACAGTGTTTTCTGGAGACATTTTTTATCATTTAAAACCTATCTAAAATTTCCTTCAAAGGTTTGGCCAAAGTATCACATTTTAAGACTAAAATTAAAAATTATTCTATTTATTTTTCCAATTTAACTGACTAAAATTAAAACTATTTTATTCAGTTTTCTAATTTAATTTTAGGTGTACTTGCTAAATAAAAACTAAAATAATATATTCCATCGGAAGGGACACCCTGTAGGAAGTGCTGCCCAAGGCTCTTCCCTTTGAACGCAGATGCTCTCGGAATACTGTATTTAGGTACATACACTTCGATCATCTTATCCGTTTGAAAATGACGATTTGATTTTTATCAAAGTTACTCAGATCTGTTCATCTTAGCCTCAGCTTCAGAATTCAATACATCGGCAAAGTTCAAAATCAGTTAAAAGCTTTATTATTTCTTCATTCAATTTATACTACAAGACCGTCGATCATAAGAATTTCGGCGATTTTATCTCTTTTGAAAAATTCCATGTCTTTTCAAGACTTAGGTTATCCTAACATTCCAAAGATTTTTTACTTTCTTTTTTCATTATATGTAAATTGCGATTTATTCTTGAGAAATATAATGTTGTCCCCTGTTACCTTTGCCCACAATTTGCAATTCATTGATATTTCCTAAATTTCTCGCAAGGAGAATAATATGGAAGTAAACGCAATCGCATGACCCCGAAATTTGAACTCAGTTTCATTTTCTCTGCTGATATCCGTGAATGATATGTCAACACATCAATTTTCTCAATTACCCAACCAATTATAATGAGTTGAGGAATGAACGTATTTCAATAGAAATCAAAGCTTATTGAGAATTCTTCTGCGAAACGTTTTATCTAGTGAATGATTTTCAAATTAACTCGTTTCGATTATTTATTTCAATTTTAAAATATATGAACTCTTTTGTAACCACTTAGAAAAATGAATTATATAGATTAATTAAATACTTTAAATAATTTTACAGGTTATCTTGAATATTTAGCATTAGAGAAACCTTTGTAATTTTTGAAATCATTCAGTCGACTTCCATTTAACCTTTCCTCTAAAATTGTCGAAACATTTAGATTCTCAAAAGAATCATTATAATAAGTAAAAAAACATTAGGGCAAATAAATGACTGTTATGGCAGTGATAACCATATATTTGACAGTTAGGTGTTAATATGTGTTAAATGTTTAATTTCTATATTTTCATGTTTTAATGTATATTTCTTGATGTTTTTAACGTTTTAATGTCTATTCCTTGATGTTTTAATGTTTTTAAATATCTACTTTTAATGTTTTTTTTTACCGTTTCCATGTTTATATTTAAATTAAGATGCAACATCAATCTTTTGTCTCCTAAAAATTCCCCATTATTGACAGGGCTTTTTCAGAATGCTTCCGTAAATTGGCATTTCTGTTGCCGCAACTCACTTCTTTACCTGATGAGGAGATTGTTTAGCAGTCCATACAGGTGAACTGATATTACGTAACAGTCCAGCATTGTTTTCTTTGGTTTAAATGAAGTTCATTGATGGTTAATGAGGTTAGAATCTAGTGAGCACGGTTAAAGTCAGTTGAGTGTCTTTAGAGTCAGCTTGGTGAGGGTTAGGGTTACCATGCCTGAACAATCCTTCACCGCAGGAGAAAATATCTTCTTCTTCTATGTGCCTTATCCTTTCTGGACGTAGGTGGTCATGGCCCTCCACGTCTCCTTATTCCTGGTGGCTCTTAGTACACTTTCTCCTGTAACACCGCGAGACCCCTGTTCTGTCAGGCCCTTCAAATATTCAGGAACGCATCATTTGCCATGCCAATTCTCCTTCGAATCTCTGAGTTGCACATTTTGTCTTCCGTTAGCACACTTCCCAGGTATTTAAATTTTTGTACCTGCTTAATTGTAGTATCGCCCACATGTATTTGGCATTTTGGGCTGCTCTTTTTGCTGATGAACATGCATTCGGTTTTCTTGCAGTTTATTTGTAGTACTTTTTTGTCACTCTCTTCAGCTACCTTCTGTAGGAGGTCTTGTAGTTTCCTTTCCGTGTTTGCAATCAGCACTGTATCATCTGTGTAACTTATGTTGTTCAAATTGTGGCCTCCGATGACAAATGCTGGCATAACATATAGAGACCTCTCGCTGTACAAGTTGAATAGAGCCGGTCAAAAGACACATCCTTGTCTTACGCCCCTTTCTATGCTGGCATAACATATAGAGACCTCTCGCTGTACAAGTTGAATAGAGCCGGTCAAAAGACACATCCTTGTCTTACGCCCCTTTCTATCTTTGTATATCTGCATGTAGCAATCATATAACAACACGGCATAAAATATCTGCAACAAGACTTACATATGTATCTGTCGAGACAGACACCAGTTTCACTCATGTTGCATGCATACTCCAACAGAAACACACAACACCATTACATAGCATGCATAGCAGCATAGTAAGGGGCTGGGTTAACAACCTCATGGGACCGTCTTTGTTCATTAGCTCGACCGTATGGCCGGAAGCACTGAACATTGCTTTATCACATTGAAACAATATGAATCTATCTTCTCTTTACAGCTATGGGTGAATAGCAGTACAGATTTGGCTGTTTAGCCTTGGTTAGCAACTAGTCTAGGAGAACAACAACTCAAAACCATTTGGGCGTAGACCGAGCAGATTTTTCTTATAAATTGCAAGCATTAAGAATGTTGAAAAGATTTTCGGCCAAAACTCTGTTAATGATACGAAGAACAAAAAGAAATTACATTGTCCGGACAAAATTTGAAATGCTAATGGTTCTTTCTAAACAGGTCATAACGAAAAAATTGGAAAGAATTGGGTTGACAGATCAAATTTGGAAGAATGGACGCTTTTGGAACAGACCGAAATAATGGACATTGAACGCTAATGGAAAATGGGAAAATGCGCCATTTTGTCAGCTCGGTGCTTAAGTCACGCCAGAATGGATTTAAATACGCCATTGCTTTCGTTGCTCAACTGAAATACAGGAATGATTTCTTTATTTAGCAAAGAAATGAAACGAGAACATTGCTAGATTAAAAATTACTAAACATGCTCTACTCCACGTTTATATTTGCACGACTAAAATAAAAGAACTCTTTTTTTTATACGATCGTATCCTTAAAGAAGGCCGTACAACCGATTGACCAAAACATGGTGTAAGCAATAAAAATCACATAAGAAATTAAATTAATTGCTTCAAATTCCCTTCATAATGAATCGTGTAAACTTTATCTATTAGGTACACTGATCAATTTGACCGAATTCGAAGAAAAGATTGAGCTAAGCGTGATAATTTTGATTTTAATATTCCTTAAAGAAGTATTGTAAAATGCTTAGTTTGTTATTAATTGAAAATATTCTATCTATCTATCTATCTATCTATCTATCTATCTATCTATCTATCTATCTATCTATCTATTCATCCATCTATCCATCTATCTATCTATATACACTACAGGCCATAATTATGAGGTCACCCCAGATTTTTAAAAGAAATGATGTATTTCATACTATTATTAGCATTTATTGCCAAGTGGATAATTCTAAATGAAAATAGAATCGTTCTTTTGTTATTATCACTTTGCAAAATTTTACAAGGCAATGAAGCAAAGATGAACTTGTCCGAATCACAATCATTTTTCTTCATTCATTGATGAAACTGCAATATATGTAATTATTAAATATTTATAAATTCATTTGATGCACATTCTATTTTCATTTACAATTTTTCATTTGGCAATAAATACTAAAACATAGTATGAAATACATCATGTTTTAAAACACACGGGTGGTTTAATAATTATGGCCAGTAGTATATATATATATATATATATATATATGAGTGTGTGTTTGAATGAGATTTGTGAGAGATCTGCTGTTCAAGGTTAAAAAGAAGTGTTAAATAAAAACTGACAGAAATTTGCTGCATATATTCGAAAATTTGTTAGAATCAGAGCTTTAAGAATTCCGGTAAATGGATGTAAAAATAAGTGTTTTTCATTTGCGAAAGAAAACAAAAAAATTAACCAAACATTGACTTCAGAGGCTTTAAGCTAAATGCTTCCAAAAGAAGAAGCTTTCGAAATACGTCAACATTGGAGTTCAAATAAGTGGCTTTAATGCATTCATCTACATTCTGAAGACTTAAAACATAATTTCAACCGACAATGAAGGGTTTCACTTCGACAAATTATAGAAACAACAACTGTTAAAATAATTAAAATGTCATATCGAATTGTGCAGATTTTGTTTGGACCGATTTTTGCTAAAATAAAGGCATTAAAAGAAAACGGCGATAGAACGTAATAATGAAAAATATTTTCGTTAAAATTAAGAATTATAAAAAAATAAAGAATTGGATTTGCCCGGCCAATGATTTTCTGCTGATACTTTGAATATGAAAAAAATCTGAGGACAGGTGTTGAATTTGATTCATTCACATGCGTGCAAAAACCTATGGGTGAGATTTTAATCCGTCTCTTTTCCCTGCAGCTATTGGTTAAATAGAAGGACTGATTGGGTTTCTATAGCCTTGGTTATCAACCAGTCTACCACAGAAAGTAATGCCAAACTACTGCGGGAAAATTTTCTGCACAGTAAGTCATGTCTCTTTTGAGACATAATCGCCCAAAGAGTGTATCACGTATGGCACTTAACTGACTGACTTTATCGATATTTAATAACATTAGATTAATCTTGAGCAATTGTAAAGTGCCGTTCTCTGTGATAAACTTAATAAACGCGACGTCAAATGCACATACTGATTTAACTAATCTTGTTTAATCTGACACCAAGTGAAAGATTTTGGTGCATCTATTCAGCATCGATCTTGAATGAATAGCAATGATATTTCAGAATATTTTATTTACTATT
>JBBBDQ010001634.1:805000-950000 GCA_037127315.1 Ascarosepion bandense | reverse complement strand
ACTGGGCAGAAGATTATCCCGCAGTAGGTTGCCATTGCTTTCCGCGGTAGACTGGTTGCCAGCCAAGGTTATAGAACCCAATCTGTCCTGTTATTTAACCCATAACTGGAAGGAAGAGACGGATTAATACCTTTCCCAAGGGTATTTGCGCGTAAGTGAATTCAATGAATTCAACTGGAATTCGAACTCGGCTCCCCGATTTCTAGTTTCGAGTCGATATCCACTGGACCACTACGCACATCCCTGGACATGATACAAGGGTTGTCAGGAAAATAATGCGATTTAAGGAGATAAGAGATGACAATTGGCATTGCATTTATCCGATAAAAATGGTAGCCATATATTGTTTATTATAATAATAATAATAATAATAATAATAATAATAATAATAATAACCAAGAAATTTGAAAAACTTTAAAAATATAAAGAGCTGGAAATTGAAATAGAAAAAAATGTGGAAATTGAAAACAAGGATTATACCAATGACAGTGGGTGCACTTGGAATGATAAAAAATAGAACAAAAAAACACATTGGAAGAATCCCTGGAAACCCCAGGTTAAGAGATTATACAGAAAATTGTCTTATTAAGTACAGCCCACACACTAAGGTGAACTTTGTCTATGTAACACTAAGGATGATAAGGAAGATAGAAAAAATATGAAATGGAGCCATAGCAACACACCACTACTTGCCTTAGGTCTTCCCGCAGATTTGGTTGGTAGTGCGACCATAGCAGAAATCGAAATATGATGAAAAATGACATAATAATAATAATAAAAGAACATGTCCAAAACAACGAAGTGGAATGATAAATATGTAAAAGTGATCAGAACTATAAACTTAGAGAGAAAAATAATTTCAAGTCAGAGTGGAGAAGCAATTCGCTCTCTATTTCTCTTTCGCTCTCTCTTTCTTTCTCTTTTCCCGTGTTGCCTCAGTATGAGGCCAATCATCGCTCTCAACGTTTTTCATAAATTTGTCCCTTTCAGCTAAAGTTTTCCGTTTACCCCACTTCTATTATTTAATGATATTTGAATGTTTAAAATTTATAAATACCATCGCAATCACACACTGCAAACGTTTCTTCTTCTTCTTCTTCTTCTTCTTCTTCTTCTTCTTCTTCTTCTTCTTCTTCTTCTATGTGCCCTGTCTCCCTATCCTTGGTGGCTCTTAGCACGCCTTCTCCTGTTACATTATGCAACCCTCGTTCCATCATCCACCTGATTAGGTCCTTCACATATGTTATCCGTTGCTTTCCCCTGTCTCTTTTTTCCTCTATCTGGCCTGTTCTTCAAGCCCTCCTTCCTCATTGCATGACCCAGGAACTTCAGTTGTCTCTTCCTGATGCTCAGTATTAATTTCCTTTTCGTTTCCATCATTTCTAAGACCTCATCATTGCTCACATGCTCGATCCATGATATTCGCAGCATCCTTCTGTAGAACCACATTTCAGTTGCTTGAAGTTTATCCTTCATCTTTAATGATATTGTTCAGCATTCACTGCCATATTGAAGAACAGACAACACATAGCAATCTAACACTTTCTTTTATGCTTCCAGCGAAATTATCCTGTTTCTTAATACTTTATTCAACTTCTGGAATGCTTCCTTCGCCATGCCAATTCGCCTTCAGATCTCTGTGTCGCACTTTTCGTTTTCTGTTATAACGCTTCTCAGGTATTTAAATTTTTGTACCTGCTTGATTCTAGTATCCCAGACCTGTATTTGACATATTGGGCTGCCCTTTTTGCTGATGACTATGCATTCGGTTTTCTTGCCGTTTCACTCTCTTCAGCTACCTTCTGTAGGCTGTATGAAAAAGGTTAATATCAAAGTCTGAACAATCCAATGTGAAAGATAAAAACAAAGAAGAAGTCAAATGGATGAAATATATCCACAAATGCCAATAAAACTTTCACAACTTCTTTTATCGATCTTTTATCGATGTTTGATCATTCAATTCCTTAAACCTGATATTTACATTGCAATTAACTGTCACACAAATTAACCGTTGGCTCAGCAACTAACAAGACACACACGAAAACTAATCCTTTAAACAAACGTTGTGTTTATCTGTAATGAGTATAAATAACAAGATGGCAGAAGGGTCGAACTGGCACCAAACACAATTTTTGATCTCACCAGTGCAATTCCATTAGGAAGCAAAAACATATCTCTCGAATAGACAAATGTTTGTTCTTTCTTTATCACAGCCATAAAGCATCTCACGTTATTAGACATTTTTAATTTTTTTGTCATTTTTAGAAACCTAATGAAGGAATGAAAAAAATGTAAACTCTTAATGTAGAGCATGGTTCAGATTTCACGATGTAACAACAGTTTGATAACTGTTAGTCGCATTTTAATTTTCGTACAAGTTATTGAAATTAAACACAAGTAACTTTGATTAAGTTAAAGATTCAATTACAGAAAGCACAGAAAACTTACAAAGACTTAATGTTTTGACAAATATTGCAAGAAAAACATTAATGCGAAATTAATATCACAAAATTAGTTTTAAAAGTTGTTCATTCGTTAATTTTTTTTAATTTTCTGAGTCGCAGATCAGTTAAATCTGTTATATTTGTTCATCCATAAGTGCAGCACAGGGTATTTTCAAAATAATTCATATGTTTCTACTGAGATTAAAGTTTACTAAGCAAACCGGCTACTTTCCCAAACAAATTATTTGATGTCCGTTTTATTCAGTTACTCATTAGTTTTATGTATCAAATGTAATATACCATCGTCGTGTATAAAAAATCATCTTCCTGGCTTCTTCTCGAACTATGACTCCAAGTATGTCATCAAAAATCAATGCATGATTTGACATCTTAAGATTACCTGAAACTCACCCTATGTCCAACGCTTCTCCACCTATTATTGTCGTCTATTGATGGATCCGTAGGTGGCTCCAAAATCCAAGAGTACACGCGCAAAGTTTGAATCCGTGGAGATATTGAAAGTCGCTGATTGAAAACAATGCCGGCAAATAGCGTGTTAAATGGCGTGGCTATGTAGGAGGCTGATAGTAGATACAGGAAAAAAACTACAAGACCTTCTACAAGAGGTAGTTAAAGAAGGCGGAAGGAAAGGACTATATATTGACTACAAGAAAACTGAGCGCATAGTATTCAGTAAAACGAGAAGCCCATAATGCCAATTACAAGTTGGGGATATTAAAATCAAATAGGTGCAGAAATGTAAATACCTGCGAGGTGTTCTAACTGTTGTGGAGTCGTTGTGGCGAAATCTTCGTCGCCAAATTGTTGTGGCCTGGTTCGTCCAGGAAGAAAGACACGGAAACAAGAAGGTAGGTTCAAACAGTGTATTAGAATAACAGAATATCTATATCTAAACTTATTTATAAATGGAACTTTGTCTCTGTGTGTGTGTCTATGTGTGTCTGTGTGTGTCCATTTTCTATAAATTCCGAAACGACTAAACCGATTTTCTTGAAAATTTACACAGTTGTACTATAAGCGTCTGCGAGTGTTCTTAGCTTGGTTTTGTGTCGGTACCCACCGAAAAATATTGAAAATCGATAATTGAAAAAATCGAGTTATAGAAGGAGTTGTTCGATTTTAATCAAATTTGATACACTCACAGACAAGACATAAGAAACGATATTCAGAAGTTTCAATGTTGCAGTTTTTACAACAGTGCAGAAAATCGATAATATATATATATATATATATATATATATATATATATATATATATATATATATATATATAAAGCAAGATGTTTGTGTGTGTGTTGTTTATCTGCCTGTATGTCTGTATTTTTTTCAGCCCTTTTATTTTAGTTTTTAGGGTTTGGCTCTAAGTAGGTATAATTGTAGTTCTTAATCTCAGCCATGATAACATTTACTCAAAGGACTTATTTAACCTTCAAAATTCATTTTACAATGGAAAAAACTTATTTAACATCGATACCAGGAAATCAAAATTTGACTTACATCCATTCATTTTTCTTTCAGTCTACGGTTTCGCTTTAACTGGAAACGACTTTTGTTTTTTAGTCTTTCGTGCCAACGTCCAAAGAGTCTGAGCTCCAGAAACATGGATTAGTTTTAAAGCTTTCATTACATCCAGGCAACGCTGGGCTATACCGCTAGTACAATAATAACTGTTAGTATTAGCAAAAATAGAAGTGTAAGTTTGAACGGTGTAGTTATGTTGCCTCGTGACAGCCTCTAGACTGTTTCTTGACTGCCTCACAGCTACCTTCCTGGAAGTAACGCAGATAGTATTATATTCACGGAGGAAGAGTCCATTCCTATAGATAGGGCACCATAACACTAACAGAGGACGGAAAGTGTGACACTTAAATCCGAAGGCGTATTGGCAAAGCTAAGGATGCACTCCAGAAGCTAAGTAGAGTATTAAGAGACAGGAATATTTCGCTGGAAACAAAAAAAGATTGTTATGTGATATTTGTTCTTCAATATGGCAGTGAATGATGGACAACCTCATCAAATACGAAGGAAAAACTTGAAGCAACCAAAATGTAGTTCAACAGAAGCATGCTGAGGATGCCATGGACGAAACACATTAGCAACGGCGAGGTTTTGTTGAGGATGGACATGAGAAGGCAGATAATACTTAATATCAGGAAAAGACAGCTGAAGTTTCTGTATGAGGAAGAATGGGTTGGAGAATCCGATGCACACATTGACGGTTAGAGAGGAAGAAAGACAAGATAAAGCAACTTATGACATACTTGATGGACTTGAGCAGAGAGATGGTGGAGCGGGTGTTGAGTGAGCTAAGGGGTGAAGGGTATTAAGAGCGACAAATGATAAAGAGATGTGGAGGGCTATGATCGCCTAGGTCCTGAAGGGACACAGCACATAGAAAAAGAAGAAGTTGTAGGATGTGAAGAGATTCTTTAATCTAGTGGTCTTATTTTCCCTGGGTTTGTTTTGTAGCGTGTGTCCCCGCATTGTTATGATAAAGGAGAGTGATTCTGTTTAGCAAATCATGACACTTCTATTGTTTTGTTTACTTGATCACGGTGCTGGCAATAAATGTCTTCAATTGTGATCCTTCTACACGCCATGGCTCGAGAAGGATGATAATTAATATTAAACTAGACACTAAGTAACAATTTTTGGGGATGGCTTTAGTGTTGTTATTAAAGCTTCTCAATTCGTGTTAATCATTGTCCTTTCCGTTTTCTGGTGGATTTCCGTATGGACAGCGGAACATCAGAACACGTACAGCCTAATTGAAATTCTAGAAGGTTATTTCCTTACATTCACTTACGCACAACTACCCTTTCGAAAGGTATGAATCTATCTCCTCACCCCAGCTATGCCTTAAATACTAGAATCTTTTTTCCCCTCATAATCACACAGGCGAGTAGAATAAAACAGATGACAAAAATAAATTCGCGACGCAGTTTTCTACTATTTAAACTTGGTTCTGTCTTATTTGATTGATTCATTGCGATGAAACAGATAAGTCATTTCTAATGCCCGAATATATCCCACTTCAACCATTTTGCCGTTTCGGAAGCCTTCTCTTCTTGCTTCTTTGTTCATCTCGATCTTGGCTGTTGCTGTTTTTATTTCAGATTTAATATCACGCCGCTTTCTGTCTTTTAGTATCGTCTGCTTTGTTTGTCACAGAAGGATTTTTCTATGTATTCCTTCACAATTACAATATTTCTTTTTCCGGGGAAATTTTTTCTCTAAGGGATCTTTGAAAAGGAAGCAATGTCTTTCCTGATATTGCTTTGATTTGTTTGCGCATGCGTACTACAGCTATCTTTCATTTTTTTGGCATCTGCGCATTTCTTGATTAGCCTCAGTTTGCTTACACATTAATGTCTCCACCTGGCTTGACAGCGATTGTATAATTCCAGTCCCTCCTAACAAAACAGGTTGACGTCGATATCACGTCATAAAAGCAAAACTTTAATAAAATATTAAAAAATCTCCGAGAAGAAAGTTATTTCTTATGCTAATAAACAGAAGTCGATATTTGTATATTGCAGGCTGGTTTCAAAGCCTCGAATTCCGAACTCTATCTATCCTCTTTTTGCCGGTTCATTTTCGGGAAAAGACCAGCTTTTGATCGCCGACACATCAGCTCTTCGACGTCTATAAAAAAAAATCAGAAACAGAAGATATATTTATGCATAAGAGTGATAATTACTTTCACAAAACATAATGAAGAATCCTCTTTTTCTTCTTTTTCTTTCGTTTTTTAAGCCCTTTTGCAAAACACGACATCAAAAAATAATATATAAAAGCTATGAAGGCAATCAGAGTTTTGAAAATTCTCCTGATTGTTTTGAAATCTTTCCTGGTCTTTTCTATCTAAAAATAGGCCCTGTTGTTTACTTTAAAATTTTCAATTATGTGTCTAGTTACAAAGAATTCATTTTCCATCTCAGTGATTCTTCCGGGTCTTTACAACTTAATCTTAAACATACGCTCGTATATTCAACCAATTTATTAGACTGAAACAAAACGTTTGTGGCATTTTTCAATAAGTGGCGCCTGAACACAACATGATTTCGTTCCAAACCGGACTGAAACTTATTACATATTATTCTGAAAAGTGATATCGTCTTTGTCTATGTTTCGCATGTGAAGTGCAAATTTAAATGTTTGAATGTTAAAAATGAAATTAGAAAAAAATTAGTTGTTTTTCATCATTTGATGTTCTTGTATTCCCTGTAAGAAAATAAAAATTTAAGGTTACAGTTCTTACAATAGTGCAGAAAATCGATAATATATATATATATATATATATATATATATATATATATATATATATAAAAGGCAAGATGTTTATGTGTGTGTCTGTTTATCTGTCTGTATGTCCTTTATACGAATCCACAATTTTTATCCGATTCTCACCAAACTTCACACAAATATTCTTTAGGCTGGGTCTGAGCTCCAGGACCATGGATTAGTTTTAAAGCTTTCATTACACCCGAGCAACACCGGGCTATACTGCTAGTATATATATATATATATATATATATATATATATATATATGTGTCTGTTTATCTGTCTGTATGACCTTTATACAAATCCACAATTTTTATCCGATTCTCACCAAACTTCAAACAAATATTCTTTAGGCTGAGTCTGAGCTCCCGGACCATGAATTAGTTTTAAAGCTTTCATTACACCCGAGCAACGCCGGGCTATACTGCTAGTTAAAAATAATTCTGGTCACACGACACAGACATCGCAGAGATACTCTACATATCTTATAAGGTCGCTTTGATTGTAAAATACTCGTATTCGTGATTCGCTATGATGTTTGTGAAATTCTCGATTTAACGGAAAACAATTTATTGACCTGAATTTCTATCTGATATTTTATTCAAACGCAAAAATGACACCGCCTCTTTTTATTATGTTTTTTACTAACCACCACGGGTGATGAAATATGGGTTTGCTAACAACAATTTAAAACGAAAAATATCTTTTATATATCCATAAATTGGTTGGCATCGGAAGTATGTTTTTGTTAGTACATCTTGTGCTCCTAGAAAGCATAATATATCGGGAGTTTTCTTTTTACAACAAAATGAGTCCAACACTTCCTAAGCCTCTAAAATAAAATTCTTTTATGTTTATGTCACATGTGATACTTCAGTTCCGCTAGTAAACTGCATACAAGCCCACATATTACGTAACACTGAGGATCTTGGCAAGTAGCAACAGAAACGTTTCATGACAATTTTCCCCGTTGTACTTCGTTTCCTAGACGGTCAATACGACAGATTTGAAAATTTATGATACCATTCTGGCACAAGTAATTCCAGGGCATCTCTCATGAAGTTATTATGAAGCACAGTTGAGAGTTAGCTCTTTAAATTGTCTTTATACCTGAGCCAAGGCCGTCGAACTTTCCTTTGTCCACTGTCAATACACGAGGACCTTAGGTATTTTGCCGTCACTGATCCTTAAAACATGACAGCCTAGCAATGTCGTGACTGCATCAAAAAGATCTCAATTCCACCAATGTTGCATTTTGTAAAAAGATCTGCATTGAACACCTTATCGTTAAAAGTATAGCCATAAATCGCGCACTTACAACTAATTGATGTGAAACGTGTATGGATTCATCGATATAGAAGCGTGAAACCCAGGGTCACAAACTCCCACCTATCTGACTGAATACTTACGCTCTCACACCCTGATTGAGCACTCTGGAAGAATGGTAGACTTTGAAAAACAGTAGCTACTCTAGCATCTACGCATTGCTCATTCATTAATGAAATAGAGCACTCTGGTTACTGGCGTATGATACATCATAAGCTAAAAGTTTGCCTCCTTCTACCGAGCGCCCATAGATCAGAGATAGAATCGCCGATTGACGCCAATTCGGTTGGGTTTCAATCCTGGGTTAAAAAGCAATTGGATGTCTAACCGTACTGATGAGCTGTGATGCAGCGAAACACATCTGTCTACGGATGACTATATATATATGTATTTTTAATTTGGAAAAAATCTTTTCGCGACATAGGTTTCGACCTTTCGGTGTCTTCAGGCGATTTACAATAACTGATTTTACTGCTTTACAAACAATCATGTAATAGAGATCTTTTAGTAATGCACAATTTTCAAAATTAGGAGAAATTACTTAAATGTCTTAGAACATATTCATCCGTAATTGTATGATCCTAGCAGATATTTATTGGTATGTTTACATTTGGTCATAATTTCTGTTTTCATTTAGTAATTTAGTTTTGTCTGAAAACAACATAATAGCCAATTTTTCCTCCAGTCATAATCTACATATTTTACCGCCGTTGTAAGGTTTGGCTATTTTTACTATGTTCTAAGTTGTATCGGGGTCATTTCTGTACTTCAGTTTTAAGTTCCACATATGGCTAGCCAGTTTTGTACGATTTTTGAAGTTTTTCAGTTTCAATGTAGAATTATGGTTGCTCCATCTAACTTTAACATTTTAAAGACAGTTATAAAATTAGATGGAATAACTATAAGACTACATTTATATATATATATATATACACAATGTATACAAACACCAGTAGCCAAGAGTGTTCGATTCACTGGAGAACGATGCGTAAATAGCGGTTAGTAGCGCTGTTTTTTATTGTCTGCCAGTTCCCTCGGTGTACTCAATCGACTCGATCAGTTTGACATTATTCGGTGATTCTACTTCTAAGCTATAGTCGCACGGTAGAGCTTGCTCTAACATGAACATACACACACACACACACGTGGACATTGAAATCCACACCCAGCGACAACGGCCAGTTTCGTGCTTAAGCACAATCTTCAGGCCATATGTGTTTTGTTCTGACTCGGCTATTTATATATGCTAGTCAATAGGGCATTACAAGTAAGTATATTGTATTATTCTACCAGTTATTGGTTAAGCTGTAACATGTCTATTTCAAATTATTCTATTCTATGGGTAATTAAATAGATACGCGTTGTGGTGCAGTGGATATCGACTCGGAACGACAAATGGGAGTGCCGAGTTCGAATTCTACTTGAATCCCTTCCATTCACTTAGGCACAAATACCCTGGGAAAGGTATTAATCCGTCTCTTTCCTCCAGTTATGGGTTGAATAATAGAACAGACTGGGTTCTATAGTCTTGACCGGCAAGCAGTCTAAATACCCTTGGGAAAGGTATTAATCCGTCTCTTCTTTCCAGTTATGAGTTAAATAGCAGGACAGACTGGGTTCTGTAGCCTTGGTCGGCAACCAGTCTACCGCAGAAAGCAATGGCAACCTACTGCGGGATAATCTTCTGCCCAGTCAGTCATGTCTCTTTCGAGACACGATCGCCTAAGCGTGTATCACGTATGCCACTTAACTGACTGACTGAACATAATAGTTCAAAACATGATTAAGGTTTCTACTGGGTATGAAGCAGAGGATCGGTTTTCTATTGTTATGAAGTAATAAACTGATTCCCAACTAATTACTACTTAATAATATAATAAATTTCTTCCTCTTCTAACTATGAATTGAAATATATGACAGATTTGGTTCTATAGCCTTTGATGGCAACCAGTCTACATAAAAAAAAACAATGGCAACTTACTGCGGGATAACCTTCTGCCCAGTCAGTCATGTCTTTTTCGAGACATGATCGCCCAAAGTGTGTATCACGTATGGCATTTAACTGGCTGAATGGAATAGAAATTCATTTAGATCCGAATGCAGTTTAGAGATATTTTATGGTGGTGTTTGTTGACTATTTACTCATTATTTCTTATTAGTTTAGTATTCCCTGCTGACTATAATTACGTATAAAAATCAAAATTCAATTTACTTAAGAATAAAAATTTCAATAGAATGAGAAATAAATTACTTTAGTAAATTATATATATGTGCGTGTATGTGTGCGTGTGTAGGTGTGTGCAAAAGAAAAGTATAAAAGCAAATAATTTTATGACGACAAATATAAAAACTGATATTAAAAGCTGGAGTCAAAAACAGGACAGAAATCAAAAGCAGATTTATATGCCATTTTTTGGCTGGCAATAGATTTGGCCAACAAGCAAAGTTTGCAAAATTTTTCCCAAAATCAATATTTGTTCTAAAATAGTCCAGATGTAAAAAGTATTTTGACTTATTAAAATAAAAGTAACAAAAAACGTGTTTAATATCAAGCGATAAATAATTTTGGAATTATAAAAGTATGTCTTATTTTGTCAAAGAACTTTTATTTTCATTTAACAACATTTCTTTCTTTCTTTCTTCCTTTCTTTCTTTCTATTTTCTTTCTGTCTTTCTTTCTTTCTTTCTTTCTGTCTTTCTTTGTTTCTTTGTTTCTTTGTTTCTTTCTTTCTCCCGTAAATGTTATTATTAGTAATTATGATTTACGCCTCTTTGTTTTCATCTCTTTGCATATTAATGTTTTCTAATATTTCTTACTTTTAAACTTAAAATTTATTAAAATTCTAATTTTTATCTACATGTTATCTTAAAATGTTTAAATTTTTACTCTTGTTATTAAAAAAACAGTAACCTAACTTTATAAGATTTGACTCTTATGAACGTCGATATTTTTTTCTCGCCCCAAGTCTCGTGTGATCACATGAGACGTCACAAGCTCTAGTGCGATTTTCGCTTCCAACATGTACGCACGTGTTCGCCAATTCTCCACACAAACAAAATAGACGACTACTACTATCGTTCGTCCGAGAACTGTTCGTTACAACCAACACTATTTTCATCTTTGATAATGGCTGATGTAAACCGAAAACGCCGAAAGGATTAAATAAAAACATGTATCAATATTGTGATTTTCTTTCCACTTTCAACGATAATGCTATGAAGCTTATCAGACGATTTTTAAAAAATTACATAAAATAAATCGACAAAATTTGTCTATATTATTTAATGAAACATGCATCAATATATATATATATATATATATATATATATATATGTGTGTGTGTATATTTTTTTTTAATCATTTAACCCCAAGCAAGGCATTCCACTGCCACTATTGCGCTTGGGGCTACATGGGGAAGGTAAATAGAAAGAGTGGTTAGATATAGGAAATGTCAGAAGCGGGGGGTGATAGATGGGTATGGATACGGAGGGTGGGGGTTGGGTGGATGGGAAGAGTGCTTGAAAGAATGGGAGCGAGTTAGTGTGTTAGGAGGTGTCTATTGACCTTACATTTAAACTCCTGGAGATTGTACCCATGGGGGAAGCAGTCATGTGGAAGGGAATTCCACAGTCGGGAAGTGCGAGAAAAGAAACTGTTGGAGTAGAAGTTGCGGTTGCATTTTATCGGTTTCACTGTAAAAGGGTGGGATCTAGTTGCTAATCTAGCATTTCGTGCAAATTCGTACCTAAGAAGCATCAGTGATCTAAGTTCATCGGAGTAGAAGCCGTGAAAGTATTTATTGAAGAGAAACAGGGAAGCCACGTCGCGCCGGTGAGAGAGAGACTGTAGGCGGTCTGCCAAGTCGGTATTGATCACATCACAGACCCTCCGCTGTACCTTGTCGAGAAGCCCGAGGAGAATAGCAGGAGCACACGACCAGATATGGCAGCAGTATTCAATGCACGGATGGATTATATATATATATATGCAGGATAGATTCAGACGGAAAAAACTTCCGGAACCTGCACAGACAACCGACTTTCATAGCAGCGGATTTAGCAATGGATTCGATATAGTCATTCCACTTGAAGTCGGCTGAAAGTGTGAGACCAAGGAGGCGTAGTGTTTTACTCTCTGGGAGTCAAGCCAAGTCCATGATAATGGGAGGTAGGTGCGATTGTCTATGATGGTTAATTGATAGTAGTTTAGAAGCATTAAAATTTACGAGCCATTTCTAACCCCAGTCCACTACGGATTGGAGGTCCTTTTCAAGCTCGGCTGCAAGGTTAGCTTTGTCGCCCACACCAGATTTTTGATCGAAGCGAGAGTAAACTGTGGTGTCATCGGCGTACATACCTACTTGGGATCTTATGGTATCAGGGAGATCATTTATGTAGATCAGAAAGAGCGTAGGACCTAGGATAGAGCCTTGAGGGACACCCGCGTTCGTACGGTAGTTCTGGGAGGCATGTCCGTTTAATACCACCTTCAATGTGCGGTTAGAGAGGAATGACTGGATTAGTTTAAACAAATGTTCAGTTATACCATGTCTCCGCAGTTTGCATAGAAGGCCAGCATGCCAAACTTTAGAGATATCCAAGGCGATGGTTCGGGCTTCGCCATTCCTGTCGAGTGCCTGGTATATATACTCGGTGATGGTCGTTAGCATATCGGCAGTAGACCTGGTAAAGCGGAAACCATACTGCTTGTCCGAGAGGAGCCTGTGTGCTGTGAGATGCTGAACCCCCTCGGCGTTGATAATGACCTAGAACACTTTGCCAAAGATCGGAAGAAGGCTGATAGGGCGGTAATTTGCGGGGTCCGAGGGTTCTCCAGTGTTTTTGAATATAGGAACTACAGAGGAAGATTTCCAACAGTCAGGAAAGCAGGAAGCAGAGAGGCAGAAGTTGTAGAGCTTAGAAAGGACAAGGGAGAGTTCAGGGCACATTTCTTTAAGACTATGATTGGGTTTCCGTCCCCTTCGCTCGCTTTGTGGGGGTCAAGTTTTGAGATTATCTTAGAGACAAGCGAGGGTGTAATGTGGACGTCATTCAGTTGAGCCTCAGTTCTAGGTGATAAGTCGGATGTAAAAACCCCAGACGAGTTCAGACTCGAATTGTTCGAGAATCTGCAGGCAACGAATTCAGCCTTGTCTGTTGCGGAGGTGAGGACCTCAAAATTATTGATTAGTGGGGGTATAGTGGACTTGCTCTTGTTAAGTACTCTTTTTCCTGAAGATTAAGGGAACGCATCCTTCATTCATTAATAAATTATAACTCTCTCAGTTACTGGCTATGTTTACATGGCATATCACACGCTAAAGGTCTGCTTTTTTCTACCGAGCTCCCACAGTTCAGAGGTAGAATCGCGTACTGATGTCAATTCGGTCGTGTTTCAATCCTGGATAAATGCAACCATATGTCTAGCCGTACTGATGAGCTGCAAAACAGAACCAGCTGCGGATGACTAATATATATGTATGTATGTATGTATGTATGTATGTATGTATGTATGTATGTATGTATGTATCTTGACTTGGAGAATGATTTTTTTAATATTTTTACAGTATCTTAAAATGTCTAAGAAGAGCCACTCTTATGCTTATTTTAAGTTAAAAGTAGCATGCTGTTTAACGATTACACTTTTTAAACAAAAGCGTTAATTGCAACTCAAAATTATTGAAAAACTGATATATATATATATATATATATATATATATATATATATATAGATAGATAGATAGATAGATAGATAGATAGATAGATAGATATGAATTGGCTGATAATTGGTTTCTGTAGAATTAGTCAATATCATTTTCATTCTTGATATATAACTTGTCAAAACGTTGTACAGTCCTTTGTCCGTTTTTAACTGTTCTTTCTTTCTATGTTTAATGCAAAAATAGCAAATAAAAAATTCCTATAAATTTCTTGAACATCGTACAAAAATACACACGGAGAACTTTTACTGTCTCACCTTTCGTAATAAAAACCACTACTTTTCCAAGCCAACATATACAACAAACATATAAAAAATGACACAGGAAACGGTTAAAGCCATTATTTCAACGTCTTTTACCATAAAAATCCAAAGAATATACTTCATATGAAAAAATTATCCTCGAGTCTGCAAAGGAGCGTAATTAAATATCTAATATTTTTTCAATCAACCTAATGAATATTTATAAGCATTTTTAATTTTCAAGCAACTAACGATATTTTGTTTTCCTGTATAGATACTTCATTTCACTTAAATTAATTTCGTTTTTGCCTTGATAAAGCGGCCAAAACTGTATACAGTTTTTCTCTGGTCTTTTTCTTTTAGTCATATTTTTCCTATTCGAGAATATATATATATATATTGATTACTTAGATTTTGGTCATAATAAAATTAGACCAATTCACATTTGTATTAAAAAGTTTTCAATACAATTAAATACAATTATATTGTTGAACTTTTGAATATTTTCCATTTGTAAGCAAGTTATTTCGTGGCCTATGTTTCTAGCATGAGTGGTGTCTTCAGGTAATTTCATGGTAGAAAGCTAAGTTGCGTAATAACTCACTTACAAATGGTATATATATAGCCTTTGAAATTTGAAAAAGAAATAACTCGACCGGCGGTCGAGAGCGAGGGAAAATTTACTCGCCCCAAAATCATTTTACTGGAACGACTCCATTTTCTTAATGGTCTCCTTACGTAAGCATAGCGTGAATCTTGAGTCAAGGATAATTTTTTTCCAAATGAGTTTCTAAAAGCCTGTGAGCGTCTTTAATCTGAGCGACAGAGACATTTTTGGCTCCACTCTGGAAGCGTTAATTAAATGAATGTTTACACTGACCGGGACGATAAAAGCAAGATCAGGTGCCATGCATAAGACCAAAGAGTCCAATAATGTTATTGTAGGTCATTCTAAGTAACTTGTGAATCTTCAGTGGGTTGTAAGAGGAATCAGATTTCCTTTTTCTATATTTGAAGGGACACGTTTCATTACGAGATTTTTAATCGACAGCGGGCGAGTAAAGTAATAAACTTTAATCGTCCAATTGAATTTTTAATCAACTGAGCCGACCGGGCGAGTAAAATGTCAAAGGCTCTCCCCCTCTCTCTCTCTCTCTATATATATATATATATATTGGAGTAGATAGACTATCACTCCACCCACGTCTGTTGAACAGGTATAGAAGCTCATCCCTTGTTCCCTGTTTAGGTCGTGGTTTCCGGCTTTCTCTTTTCCAATCTTACGTAGCCCCCTGCGCACCAGTGGCCTTACCGCCTTGCTTGGGATGATGTGATTAAATATATATATATATATATATATATATATATATATATATATATATATATATATAAAACTTTGATGTCGCTACTGGTGTAGCTCTTGAAAAGCATTCTCAGTTAAACAATTTTAAAGATTTTGGTCTTTCTTTTCTCATTATTTCTCAGCATTCAATTCTGCTATTATCTAAAATAAAAAACAAAAAAGCAGTTTTATATCAACATGAAATTATCTACTTCTTAAAAGCCTAATCACATTAAACCTACATGATGACAAAATTAAAACTTACAGACTAAATAGAAGACGATATGAAACGCTTAAGGTTGGAGACAAAAAAGATAATGACAATGGCGACAACCACAACAACAGCCATAACAAAATTCATCTTAACAAATATGAACTTACATCAATAAAATACCCACTACAACAAAATGAACTCATTGCTTTTGAAAATGACTTAACAAGCATCATCAGTAATTTAAAAATAAGAAAATTCAACAATAATTTCCAAAAAGACTTGAAAAAGTTAAAAAAAATAACAACTAAAAACTATTTATACAAGCAGATAAATCCAGGACAATCTTTAAAATGGAAACCAACAATTACAATAAACTAGTTGACAAAGTCACTAAATTTTACAAAACCACTAATAACAAAACAGAAAGTGATATAAATGAAGATGCTAAGCGAAAAGTCACTAAACTAAAAATAGATAACAATAAAACAACTAGCAAAAGTAGAACACTTTATTAAATTAAAAAACCACAAGGTCAATTTCACAACCAAAACAATATGGAGATTACTAAACCCCACAAAAATCAACATTGGGAAAATAAGCAAACAAATAACAGAAAAAATATTCTGAAAACTAAGAAACATATAAAAAATAAACCAATGTAAAAACATAAAAGCAAAAATCAATTGGTTTAATAATATTAGTTACTAGCAGGATAGCCCAGCGTTGCTCGGGTGTAATGAAAGTTTTAAAACTAACCCATGGTCCTGGAGCTCAGACTCTTTGAACGTTGGCACGAAAGACTAAAAAGCAATAGTTGTTTCCAGTTAAAGCGAAACCGTAGACTGAAAGAAAAATGAATGGATAAGTCAAATTTTGATTTCCTGGTATCGATATCAAATAAGTTCTTTTCGTCGTCAACTTAATTTTGAAGGCTAAATGAGTCCTCTGAGTAAATGGTATCATGGCTGAGACTAAGGGCTGAAAAAAAATACAGACATACAGGCAGATAAACAGACACACACACACACAGATATCTTGCCTTATATATATATATATATATATATATATAATCGATTTTCTGCACTATTGTAAGAACTTCAACCTTGAAACTTCTGAATATCGTTCCTTATGTCTTTGTCTATGAGTGTATCAAATTTAATTAAAATCGGACCACTCCATCTATAACCCGATTTTTTCGATTATCGATTTTCGATATTTATTGGGGATACCTCGACACAAAACCTAGCTAAGAACACTCGCAGACGCTTATAGTACAACTGTGTAAATTTTCAAGAAAATCGGTTCAGCCTTTTCGGAATCTATAGGTAACGGACATACACACACAGACACACCCACACAGACAAAGTTCCATTTATAAATAAGTTTAGATAAAGAAAGCTACTCCTTCACACAATTAAATATAAAAGACTTTTATTCATCTATTAATGAGAATTCACTTAACTTAGCAAAACAATATATGACTAACCCCAATGAAGATATAGATATAATTAAACTGCCCAACTCAATATTATACCAAAATAAATATACGGCCCCCACAAAAAATAATAACAATAATAATTTTGATGTAACAATTTATAGTGTTTGAGAATACGAGCACATATGCATAATCAATAAATTAACAAATATTATTAACAAAAAAGTCAATACAGAGACGACGACTTATTTATTTTAAGAAATTGCAACGGCAAAACTACAGAACAAATAAGGAAAAATAAAAATAAAAACTTTCAAAATCCTAGGATCTACGACAGATATAAAATTCAACAAAGAAAATTCCTTAGATATAACATTCAACCTAAACAACGGAATCTATAAACCATACAGAAAACAACGCCAACCATCCCTAACGTATTCAAATAAATACCCATATCTATAAATAATTTCTACATGGTTTAGTCGACTAAATATATTCAATGAAAACCAAAGAATATATGAACCAACCCTAAGAAACAGCGGATATTCAAATAAATAAGAAAAACAAAAACAATTTAAACAAAAACAACAGGAAAAATAATTTATTTCATTCCCCTACTACCACGACAAAAATACAAAAAATAGGAAAAATATTTTTTCAAAATAAATGTCACATACTTCCCTAAAAACTATCAACAAAAATACAATTAAGATTACAGCTGCATGGATAAACATGGAGAAAATAATAACTAATAGAAAATATTTAAAAAATTAATAATTGCAACAACAATAACAATAAAATACTGCAAAATAATACCAGTAAATGTAACTGAAAGAAAATTGCCCACTTAGCGATTAATGTTTAACCAATAATAATATATACAAAGACGAAAACACTACATAGGCTTTACAGAAAAAAATTAAAGAAAGTTATTGTAACCACAAAAGATCATTCGAAAGGAAAAATACACAAGCAATACAACCCTATCAAAATAAATATAGAGTAAAAAATAAAACAATAGCCTCACCAAAATCAAACGAAAATAATTACAAGAACAAAGAACAAACCTATACGGTATTAACAGTAAAAACTGTACGTTATGTTGGGAAGAAAAATATCAATAATTCGTTTTAAAAACCGAAATAGACTCTTCAACAAGAAAGCTGAAATAATGGATAAATATAGGCATATAAATGAATATTTAATTTGCTACCTGAGTACTCATTGAAATAAATAAATGAATAAAAAATATATAGATTTTTAAATGTATAAATGAATAAATGAAATAAATATAATAAAATGTGTTTGAATGTGTATGTGTGTGTGTGTGTGTGTGTGTGAGAGAGAGAGAGAGATAAAGTGTTGTATAAATATGAATGAATCTTATTAAAAATATACAATAGGCTAATATTTACGTTCTCAATGTAAATATATACTTTCTTAAAAAAGAATTGCGTTGAAGTTAGTCACATATCTTTTTAATGGGTGCAATTTACTTATGTAGGACGTTTTCTGCTGAGTTAAGCCGCATATGAAAAACTATTTGCTTGTTTCTTCTGAATTTTATTTTCCACATCCGGCGTCTGTAACAATAACGCTAAGTTAAGAAACGAAAAGAATGATTTTTTTTTGTAAAACAAAGAAAGAAAAAATGTTTTTTCTAGAAAGAAAAAATGGTTTGATAAAATAATATGACAGTGAAAGATGAGCATAAAATCAATACGTGTTTATCAATATGCATGTTTATCAATATGTTTATCAATATGCATGTTTCTAAGAAATATTGTTTCGCAGTGAATCTCACCATCTTTGTTAATATTATCTCAATGTTTTGACCGATATAGGCTGGAGACTACAACGGCCGAATTATTGGGATAACAACAACTAAGGTAAGGACAATAATATAAATAAGACTAATATCGTTATCAGTTTTGTTTCAATCCCAATATCTCGACTCATTTGTTTGCATATCTCCATAAAATCGTTTTACTTTTTTAATGTCACCTTCGTTCAGTATGTAGGCGAGTCTGTCTCTATGTTTTAAGAAAACTTTTGAATTTAGAGATTTAAGTTGCACCTAAGGCTAGAATGCTCAGTCTACTTTGCTATCTAAGTAACAATTGAAGCGGAGAAGAGATGCATTTGGACCCTTCTTGAACACAATAGTATTGACTGGGATTTGAATTCGGCTTCACATTAACACTTTCTCAGCGAATGACCATTACGCTACTTGTACATATTACTTTTTTTTTAAACTATTATTCAATTCAATTATAAAAAGCATCGACTAACATCATCCCTCATGTCGAAAGATCGCTAAAGATTAAATTGAACTGAATAAAAAACAATCTTAAAATGGGATTTTAGTGTTTAATATGCAGTCTAGTTATCTCTGTTAAGCAAAGCACACTTTAAAAAATAATTTCACTGCAATCAAGACGACAATGTCACTAACATGCAAGAAAACGTTTTGAGAGCGAAAGAAGCCGAGAAAACCTTGCAAGGAGAGAGAGAGAGAGAGAGAGAGAGAGAGAGAGAGAGATGGGGTGGGGCTTTAAAAGACCAGGGTTCAAGAATGCAGAATATCGCGAGTGATTTTGCAATTGAATTTTTGAAGAATTTTAGTTGACAGGAAAGCAATCAAACGAAAGAAAATTCCACAAGAGAAAAGTGCGATAGAAAAAAAAGCTATTAACTTAGAACATAGGCTCACACTTATCAATTTCAACTGACAAACGAGGAGACCTATCTGCCAATCTAGTCACTCAGTCAGTTAAGTGCCGTACGTGATCATTTCTTGAAAGGGGCATGAGTAACTAGCAGATTTTCTCGCAGTAAGTTGCCATTACTTTCTGCGGTAGACTGGTTGTTAACCAAGGCAAAAGAACCCAATCTGTTCTGCTATTTAATCCATAGCTGGAGGAAGAAGACATGTATTAATAACTTTCCCAAGAATATTCGCGCATAAGGGAATGCAAAGAAATCAACAGGAATTCGAATTTGGCTCTCCGATTTCTCGTTCCAAACCGATATTCACTCCTCCCACCAAACGTTAATCTAGTCAGTTAAGCGCCATACACGATACAGGTTTGGGCTATCATATCTCAAAAGAGGCATGACTGACTGGGCAGAAGATTATCCCGCACTAGATTGACATTACTTTCTGCAGTAGACGGTTTGCCAGCCAAGGCTATAGAACCCAATCTGTCCTGCTATTTAACCCATAACTGGAGACGGATTAATACCTTTCCCAAGGGTATTTGTGCGTAAATGTATTAGCCTCGGGTGAGGATCGAACTTACGACATTTAGATCGCTCACTGTAGCTTTGATTATGAGACTGACGTGCTGCACTGCGCTTAAATTCGTGAAATTTAGGTGTCAAAGAGAAATCTCACCGGAATAAGTGCCATGACAATATTTAAAGAAAAGGTCCAGAGAAACTACATTACGACGGTGAGACAGCGACTAACGCCAAATTGCTGGGTCAGAACTGATAACATTGCAGATTCTTTTTTTACAATCATTCCACTTTATGTCATTTTGTGAAATAATATTTCCACACAATGAGACAATAACCATTATTTGGTATTATTTGGTATTATTTGGTATTATTTGGTATTATTTGGTATTTGGTGCTGTTTGTGCGAAATGTAATGATGACTCTTTTTATTAATTGCATTTCTTTTCATTTTCATGCTTTCTTCGTTGATTTAAAAGGTAAGTGATGAATTTTTGTTAAAAATTTTTGTAGACATTTTTTTTAGATTTCTGTAAGTGATCATTAACTGAAAAATATCGACATTGATTTTCATTCAGAGTGTAGAAATTAAAATTTCAATTTTTTTACTATATTTACTCCATGTTAGCACACAGAAATATCCTTTCCCAATGCTGTATACGCAAACAGCAACACTCTTTTAAATAAATAAATGTGGTGCTTAAAAAAAAAAATATGTAATCAAATACGAGTATCTATTAAAAATAATGTTGAAACACATACACACTATATATATATATATATATATATATATACAGTCATCCGCAGACAGATCTATTTCGCAGTAAAACGGAGTCTTATCGCTTTAATTTTAAAGCGGTAATACTCCGACTGCTTTTAGCCTAGGATTGAAACCCGACCGAATTGGCGTGAGTCGGCGATTCTACCTCTGGGCGCTGGGTGTGTGTGTATGTATATATATTAGAACATGTACATTATTTTTTAATATATGTCCTCGACTATCATATGTTTGTTTCAACGTTGGGTGTCCAACGTTTCTTCGGGAGGTAAAAGCAAAACCGAATTCGTCTGCTCCCTATATTTGGTTCATTGTTGTGGGAGGTTGGTTGGAGTTATTGATAATGAAGGGAATGTATCTTGTGTCGTCTGCTAGAGTTTTGAAGAGCCTGGTGTGTAAGGGCTAAATTGTTGATTAATGCTATTATCTGTTGGAGTGTACGTTTTTATCGGTCGGGTATATCTTTTGGTTAGAATTTCGCAGAGATTGGTGTGTGGAGGGGTTTGATTACTTGGCTAGTTTTGTGTGTTTGCGTGGAGTTTTTTGTGTGTGTGATTGGGAACTTATCTTGTTTGTTGACCATGAGAATTTTTAGGCGTCTTGCTTAGCTAGTGTTTGATTTATTTGTGTCTGTTGTTACCAGACAAATTTTATTTCTTCTCTTTCATTTAGTGGCGAGGCTGTTTTTCTTAGGGTTCCTTAGATAGACGTGATAGGGCTGGGGTGTTTTTTCTTTTTAATTTTGATTTTTTCAGTACGGCATATTTTGTATTTTATTTTTGTTTTTTATATTTTTATATCGGGGTGTTTATTCAGGTCTTATAGTATTTAGGCAAAGATGTTTCTAAAAAATCTAAACTTGTATTTTTCGGAAGTAAATGCAAATTTCTATTTTGTCAGCTTTTATAATGTTTCTAAATTTGTATATTTAATTTTAATTTTCAATTTGGAGGATCGATTTTTTCCTTTTAATTTTTTTAATTCTTTTTTAATTTGGGAGCTATTTTTTCCTTTGGAATATTAAACTTTGTTGTAGACTTTCGTAATTTGATCTATTTAAGTGTGGATTGTTTTGTATTTAGGCGAGGTTATTTATAAAAAATCAAAAATTGTATTTTTTAGAAGGCAAATGTAAATTTGTATTTTATCAGTTTTTTATAATTTATCTAAAATTGTATATTTTAGTCTTGATTTTGAATTTAGGGGATCGATTTGTTTTCCTTTAATTTTTAATTATTCCTAGCATTTTTTCTGTAGCATTTTTAGTCTTTTATAAGAATATGTAATCAAACTCCTAGTATTTCCTAGTATGATTGTAGGGTTAGGTCCCTAATGTGTTTACAGTTTACTGTGGTTTCGTGCCTCCGGTTTAAAAGCTTGTTGCTATTTATATATTTAAAGATCTCTATTTTTTTCTTGAAGGCAAAGAAAACATGGTTCTTTTATAGATTTTACTGTTCTTTCTTGATTGAGGATTTTCCATTTAACCTTAGGTGTTTTATTTTCGTTTTTTAATTTCCAAAAGTATTTGGAGAGAGACGTCATGTTTTGTTTTTCTTTGTTATTGAAGGATAAGAGGTGATTGTAAAAGCGCTTTTTAAATACGTTCATGGTATTCCCAATATATATTTTTTCATCTTTAGGATTTTCTATGGATGAGATCGAACACATATATATCAGAGATTTCGTCAGACATTTATTAGTCATGGGGCATTGATTGGAGTTTCTACAGTTACATAGGTTATATTATAATATAAAATAATGTACATGTCCTAAAACATAATTTATAATAAATATTCACTTTTCTATACATCATATATCGAGCACTGTTTTAAATTAATTCTTTGGACGGAAAAAAAAATTCTTTCTTCGTTCTGTACCCACTCGGATATATATATATATTGTAAGAAAGAACACGTAGATTTTAAACACACTGTTCACGCATTTACTTTTATAAAGAGTGCTCGATACGGAGTAGAGATTTATATTGTCATAATTGTTACAATGGTTTATAAAAGCATAGTATAACTACACAAAAACTTTCATGCTTCGGAGCACAATCGCTTCTCTTCGGGTGATACATGGAACTGAAAATAAATAGTGGAAACGATTTATTTTGGGGAATGTGATATGTAGGTGATGTAATTAATTAATCAAAAGGTATCAGTTGTAACTCATGCTCTAATATAAAAAAATCAACTTACAGTTAAATTTATTTACCTATTTAAAGTATTATGTAGTCCCACTAGATACCTTACTCAGATAAAATAATCCTCTCCAAAAGTTAATTAATATCCATGTTTCATCCACAAAATAAAAAAAATGAATATTATATTAATAAAATAAAATAAGACCATACAATACTAAAAGGTCACTCTATTTCATCCACTCATAGATAGTAGTCAAATAAAAATTGTCTACTCATTTAAATAATCTAAGATCCCACTATGCGATTTTACCCAGACAAAACTAAAAAGTGACCTGTCGAGAACTAAGCCACCTCGCCTCACTCTTCTAAACCAAATCTGTATCTCTATGGTTACAAACTGCCGAAGGACCAGCTTAGACATACTAAATTCCCATCCCTCATATCACTTACATATCAGATTCCCCAAAATAAATCGTTTCCATCATTTATTTTCAGTTCCATGTATCACCCGAAGAGGAGCGATTGTGCTCCGAAACATGAAAATTTTTGTGTAGTGATACTATGTTTTTATAAACCATTGTAACAACTATTACAATATATATATAAATATATATATATATATATATATATATATATATATATATATATATATATATTGCTTTAAAAATCGCAATCGGAAACATCTCTCAAGGGAACTTTTTCGCCAACAACACATCAGGAAAGAACCGTTGGTAGTGATCAAAGAAAAAAACAAAAAATATTCACGTGAGCAAAAAAAAAAATGGATAAAATATGTACAAAAATATGTACAAAAATAACTGAAAAAGGGGGTGCTTAGAAAATATCCCCGAACAAGTCCAACAACTTAACGAACTATTTCTGTCGACAGAGAATCGAGACCGACTCCAGAATCATTAAATCGTTAATGGAGTTGGCCCTGTGTAGCACCCTGGATCAATCATCTTTATAGGTCTTGGCACATATATAATTATTAAACAGTTCTTGATCAGAGTTAAATTAAATGTGGTCAATACACATTTAAAGAAAAAGATAAAGATTTAAGATTCACATATAAAACTTTGGTCAGTCAGGATAAATATTGCGTGGTTGCATTTGATTTCAAACGTCTTCTTGTTTTTTATATAGAAATCCTTTTAACTGACACGACGCATCCAGGCTGATTGATCTGGTGTGTAAGTTAAGAAGAAAAACTCAAATCAATTAAAAACATCAATGTCTCTCCTTCGAGGTTTAGGGTGAAACGAATGTTGATTCTCATGATCAAACAAAACATGAAGATTCAAAAGTCATGCTTGAGGGGGAACTCCGATAATGAGTCTGTTTGCTTTTTCTATGATGATCTAATTTCTTAATTTAAACTTTAAAAGGAAGATTAAACGCCATAGAAAAAAGACTGACTTCTCCAGATTTCAGTGAAAGTATGGGAAAAGTTGTCTATAAAGTTTGATGCATTTATGAACTTTTTCTATTCGTGAAAGTTAACCAACTGATTTTATTATTACCATTAATTGCATATATTTTCATTTTGCGAAGTAAAATTTTAGATAAACCTTTCCTAAGCACAAACTATGATCTGGAGTGAGAATTAAATAAAAGTTGATACCTTCCTCGAGTCCTTTATGTAGAATAAATAAGCGCTTCAGACTTTTTGGGATAGGAATCAGTTATAAAATTTAGTATAAAATGATCAGAAAATTGAACATAGAACAGTCTTGACCAGAGAACGTTTCACCCAACACAATATATTACGTAACTTCGTCAGGTGTAGAGAAATACGTGTCATTGTGCCAAAACCGCTAAGAAATATTTGTACCATCAACTGCACACAACTTCTATTTGAATGATTTAAAATTACTACCAGCGATTGAAACCTGTAAGGTCTTAGTGAAGACCATTCTTTTTCGAACCTTTTGGATTGTTACTACGGAACCCCAAACAAAATAACATAAACTGACAACATCAGTAACAGATAAAATGGAGAGCACACATAGGTCGTAAAATAAAAATTTGGTAGTTCCATATTACCTCAAACAAAAGTTTAGGAAGGAAACTTCGATCAATACGAGAATGAGCGATAACAATGGACTTGAGAAATAATTTTAAAACAAATTTTTCAGAGAAGGATTTGATAAATTTCAATACCAATTCCTCGGATAATGAATGGCAAATGTTTGTTGCATGGAATCGGTTAATCTCAACATTGCCATAGCAAAGACATAAAAATTGATTTCCCAACATTAATTTTTAGTGGTTGATGTAAAGCCACATTTGCTGGACATTATTGCTGGTTAATACATAATGGAAATAATCAACCGATAAGAATTAAAAAATAACATGAGAACCTTATGTCAGTCAGTTAAGTGCCATACGTGATACACGCTTGGGCGATCATGTCTCAAAAGAGACATGACTGACTGGGCAGAAGATTATCCCGCAGTAGGTTGCCATTGCTTTCTGCGGTAGACTGGTTGCCGACCAAGGCTATAGAACCCAGTCTGTCCTGCTATTTAACCCATAACTGGAAAGAAGAGACGGATTAATACCTTTCCCAAGGGTATTTGCGCGGGAGTGACTACAATGGATTCAACTGGAATTCGAACTCGGCTCCCCGTTCCGAGCTGATATCCACTGTACCACAACGCACATCCTATGTACCTTCTGTACATCCTATGAACCTTATGTAATGTATCGTATTGTAAGCAGTACAATTATAGATACCTTGAAAGTTAATTGGTCTAAGTTCTTAAACAAGATGGAATTTTTGAGTGGTAGATGTTACAATAAAGAAACTTTAAAACAATTATTATATGCAATCTGCAAAGATTTCTATTACTTGATAAAAAAAAGTGTAAAAGATACCAATAGAGTGGCCTGAGAATTTTCTTTTACAAATCATTAGACTTGTTATTAAAAGAGATGTGCACTAAAACTGAAAACAATATATAAGTAAAGAAGATATCTGTGGAGCAATGAAATCTAAAGCAAGATTTGTTAAATACAAAAACGCAGTAGAGTCAATAAAATCAATAAAATCAGTAGTCAAACGTCTGTTGAAGGATATAGAATGTCAATGAGGCCATCCCATAATTTGATAATAACTTATTCACATGTATGAAATATTGTGTTAATTAAATCTTTCTATGGCCCGTTTTTTAGAATCTATTTAGAAATAGTTTTGTCCTTTCTCTATCAAAAAGTGATATAGCCTTCATAAATTATTATCAATATTGTTAATAAGAGAAATATTTTAAGACGAAACTTACATTATATATTGTCCAAATATCTATTATTATGCCCTGAATATTCTTTCAATATTAATAACAAAAACAACAACTAATAACAAAAACTGGTATTTCTCATCATTTGCTTAAAAAAGGGTACACTTTCATTGTGTTTCTGCATAAAATCCCTGGTGAAAATCCGACCCAAAAGATTCTTTTCACCCAGATCAAGTGATACTCAAATATCGTAGTCACTTGAGTACCGAAGCTTCGCGGATGGTGGATCTTTGATAAGTTTAGTGTTTCTGCTAATTGCCGGCATGAGTAATGCAGGTTATTCAAAATCAATATGGTGATTTGGTCGTCATCTGTAGTGGGGGGGGGATCTGCCTGTGCGTTCTTCATCAATAAGGCGACAATCGCCAACTTTAAACTTAGCGAACAGTTTCCGTACGTTTCAGTTAAAACACCTCCACCGTACAAAGCCCATTTTTGTTGTTGTTTGCGAGGCATTTTGCCTTCACTTTAATTTAAAAAACATCAAGTGTCTAAAATACAACTTGTAATCATCCATTTTCATAAGGATGCAAAATTGACACAATTCAGTGATTATAAACTTTCTTTCTCAAGAGATAGTTTGAAGTTTGCTTTCATCGAAAAACATAACAGACAAAGGGTTGATAAGACGTAAAAAAATCAATCGAACCATTCACCTTCAAATATTTGAGTTTTTACATAATATCATTTATCAGTTACCAGTGGTAATCTTTATAGAAAAAGTACTTGTGACACCATACGTTATATGAATTATATGAAATGATATTTATTAACATTTTCACTGCTTAATTTGGATATTTAAATTCTTGATTATGTTATTTGAACTCTTGATAATGTTACCTATATATTTGTCTCACGAAAAACACTCAACATTTCCTTTACAAACATCCTTTATAATTATCCATCTTTCCTCCACGAAATATTCCCTGACACCCTAGTGCTTTGCGAAACCAATTTTAAACCCCTCAATCATCTCTGATTTCTCGATTCCTGGTTACTTTCCTCTCTTAAGGAAGGACTACACTGTCCATATGCATGATCTGGGGATTTACGTCAGTGAACAACTCCCTCTCGCTAGGGTGACTTCTCTTGAATCGCCTGACCACTCATACATGTGTCTCCGTCCTTCACTTCTAAAATCGGTGATTTTAATGTCCACCATACCAAATGTCTGAAAACATTTGTCATTGATCCTGCTATCATTCATGCAATGATCTTTGTAATTACTCAATCTCTCACGAAAATGGTGGATTTCACCACGTGCTTCCCCAGCATTCCTATAGGACACGCTTCTCTGCTAGATCTTTCCTCCACCTTTATGCCTGATTCCTGCCAAGCCTTGCAGCTTTGATATCTTGAAAACTTCAATCATACTGTCGACATCACCATTTAATCCTGCCTTAGTAAGAAATCTGCCAAGGCTGACAAAGATAACCTCGTTGCTGATCTTGAGACATACCTCCAATCTGTGGTGGATTGGGGTAAGAAATGGTTGATATACTTCAATGCTTCCAAAACAAAGCTGCTATCTGTTAACCACCATCAACAGTCCCTCCTTCACCCACTGTCAACATATATCAAGCTAGTCTCCCCAAAAACAACACGCATCTTCTTGGCTTCATTCTCACCCTTTCAGCCGACCTCAGGTGGAACAATTACATTGAATCAAAAGCTAAATCTACTGATAAGGAAGGTTGGGTCACTGTGCAGGGCCAGGAAATTTTTCTCACCCGAATTCATCTTACACATGTACAAATATACCATCCGCTTCTGCATTAAACACTGTTGTCCTATCTGGTTGGGTGCCCCTGCTATACATTTCAAGGTTCTTGGCAAGATCTAGAGAAGAATCTGCAATGTAATCGATCCTGACCTGGCAGCCTGACTCCAGCAACTTTCTCACTGATGGGATGTGGCTTTCCTCTCTCTTTTATAAATATTATCATGGCTTCTTGTCCAACAAGCTTAACTCCCTGGTGCCCCCATACAAGAATTTACTTAAGCAACCAAAGTGGAGGCTACATTTGGTTGTTTTAACTGTAAAAGGGTGGCAACTAAATTATTTGTGTTTGGTGATTTTAATGTCCACCATACCAAATGTTGAAACCATCTGTCACTGATCCTGCTGGCATTCACGCCATGAGCTTTGCAATTACTCAATCTCTTATGCAAGTGGTGGATTTTCCCATGCGCTTCCCCATTATCCCCACAGGACGCGTTTGTCTGCTAGATCTCTGCTTCACCTCTGTCCTCTACTCCTGCCAAGCCTTGCAACTTTGCTGTCTTGGAAACTCTGATCATGCTGTCATTTCCATTAATATCTTTATCCATTCCACTCCCTTCAGGAACCTCCTACCTACAGAATATTTCTTACTGCTATCAAAAAGCAGACTGGGATTCGTTCCGCGATTTTCTATGTGACGTCCCTTGAGAAAAAGTGTTTCTCCTTCCTGTTGACAACTGCACCGTTGAGATCTCCTCCTAGGTGAAAGTTGTTATCGATGCTTTCATCCCAAACAAGAATTTCCGTCCTAAACCTTATCCATCCATCACCAAGTACATATACCAGGCCCTCGATAAGAACACCGCAGATCGAACTGTTGCCATAGTTATCTCCAAAGCATTTGATAGACTCTGGCACGCTGGCCTTCTGTGCAAACTACAGGGCTATGATATCACTGGACGCTTGTTTGATTGATACTATCGTTCTTATCAAACAGCATCTTGAACGGGCACGCCTCCAGATATTATCACACGAATGCAACTGTCTCCCAAGGCTTTATCCTAGGTCAGATGCTCTTTCTGATCTTCAACAACGATCTCCCTGATGTGATCAAATCCCAAGTTTTCATTTACGCTGACGACACAACCATTTACTCCCTCCCCAGTAATAAATTTGGCGAGGCAGACAAAGATATCCTCTTGCTGATTTTGAGAAGGACCTCCAACCTATAGTGGACTGGGGTAAGAAAAGGCTCGTAAACTTTAATACTTCCCAAATGAAGGTGCTATCTGTTGACCACAATAGAGAGTCTCTCCTGCACGCCCATTAGCGTGGATCAAGCTAGTTTTCCAGAAAGCAATACACTGCGCCTCCTTGGCCTCATCCTCTCAGCCGACCTCAAGGGGAATGATTACATTGAATCAATAGCTCTAATCTACTGCTAGGAAGATTAGGTCAGTGTAGGACCAGGAAGTTTTTCTCGCCTGAATCGATCCATAGATATACAAATCAATCGTCCGCCAATGCATTGAATACTGTTGTCATATTTGGTCGGGAGCCCCTGCTATTCATCTTGGGGTTTTCGACAGAATCCAGAGGAGACTTTTCAATGTAATCGACCCCGACCTGTCAGCTCAACTCCAGCCACTTTCTCACCGACAGCATGAGCCTTTCCTCTGTTTCTTTTACAAATATTTTCATGGCTTCTGCTCCGACGAACTTAGATCACTGGTGCAATAATTTACTTTATCAACCAAACTGGCAACAAGGGAGTATTTTACAGTAAAAATAAACTAAATGCACCCGACGCATCTACTCAATTAGCTTATTTCCCGCCTGTGGATCTCCCTTCCGTATAATTGCTTCCTTGAGAGCTACAATCTCCAAGAGTTTAAATGTAACGTCAGTTGCCATCTTCTATCCCCTTGACTCCCATCGTTCTATAATCCTCTCTCTAATACTCCTGTCTCTTGTTCTTCTCTGTTTTCATTCTAATCTTACGTAACTCTCTTCACACCAGTATTCCCACCTTCTCTTACTCATTCACTGACTCCCTTTGTAACCGGTTCCTCTTTCTCTTCGCTCTCCTCCTATATAACTCTTCAATACCCCCTTATGTAGCCCCCTGCACACCAGTAGCAGTACTTTTTGCTAAGGGGGAAACGATTAAAAAATATTGAGCATTGGACATTTCTATATAAGATGGCTTTAGCTTTATTAAAAGTTAGATTTATCAACATATTCATTCATATATTGGATATTTGAATTTCTATTAGAACTACCATTGAAAATTCTATATAAGACGAAAGTTTGGTAAATAAATCTTAGATTTAATATATTCATTGACAAATTGAACTTTTGGACCAATCCATAATGCAATCTAGGTTTTTATTAGAGTGACCATTACAAATTGTTATATAAGATTACTTATGTTTTAAGTTGGCAAATAAAATTAAATTTGTTGACACATTCACTGCTTCTTTATACATTTGATATGTTTTGCATGAGATAAACATAGATTGTTCTAGAATATCACTATGGTAACTCAACGTATTTAATTCTACCTTTGATATTTAGAACCTAATAAAATGCCAATTATGTTGTAAGTTATCAACAGAAATTGCTATACTCAAAAATACTTACTCTTAATTTAAATGAAAAACTTTATAAATAATGCAAGAACTACGCCAACTTGAAAAAGTTCAGATGTGGAAATAGGAAGGTTTTCGAATAATAGCATTAGCATCATGGACGAAGAGAAAAACAAAGTACACGCCATGTTCAATCTTGGTTTTAATGGCAAAGCAAGGATGAGAAAAGAGATAAAAACAAATGAAAGAATTTTGACAAATGTGATTGAGTTAGAACTCACGTGGGTGTGATTGGTTTGAAGTATGAATCGTTAGCTTTGTTTTCGGGTTTAGATAGGTGGGGTTGGTTTGGAATATGGATAGGCTGGATCGATTTCGAGCTTCCATTAGTGTGGCCAATTTGGAAATTGATGGGTGGGATTCTTTTTTTGAAGTTACGTGTGTTTTATTTGCAGTTTGGTTACGTGTCGTTGATTTAGCGTTTCGATGATTTTAATAGAATTAGACTTAGATGGTTGAAATTGATTTAGAATTGAGATAAGACCAATTTAGAATTTGATGGGTGGAATTTAGCTTAGAACATAGGTAGGATAGGGGTTTGAAAAGTGAATGGGTGTGGTTGATTTGCAACCTGGCCTATTGTAGTGGATTTGAAACTTTAATAATTAAAGATTTGAAAATAAGATAGAAGTTGATGGTTTTGTAACTTGGTTAGATGTGCTTGATTTAAAACTTATATAAGTGGGATCGATTTAGAACTTGAATAACCGTATCTACTTTTAAATTGAAGGGTATTTTATTTAGATTCGATTTTTGTAGGTGGTTTTTGTCAGCCATGTTTGGTTTAAGACTTAATGTGTCGAATCGGTTTTGTGTTTAGATTATTGTAGCTGATTTGGAATTTGAAGAAGGGGTTTACTTGAGGCTTAGATGGAATGGGTTTGGCATGTTTTGGGAACTGGAAACGTGTGAATATTTTTGGAATTTGGTTTCGTTAGGTTGACTTTAGGGTGGGTATAGTCGATTTGAAATTTAGATAGTGTTTGTCTGGATATTAAATAAATAGCGCTCTTTATTAAGCTTAGATATAATTAGAGTTGGAACTGAATTGGGTGGGTTTGGAACCTGTCTAGGTGTAAAGGGTTTAGATCTTGTAAGGAGGCAGACGATTTGAAGCATAGTTTTTGTTGGCTTCACTCTTGAATGAGTTTGATTCCTTTCATAATGTTTTGTTTGAGTTCTATGAGCAATATTTTAGACTATAAATATGTGCCATCTTCTTCTTCTTCTATGTGCTTTGTCTTTTCTGGATGAGGGCGATCATGGCTTTCCACGTCTTCCTGTCCCTAGTGGCTCTTAGCACGCTTTCTCTGTAACACCATGCAACCCACGTTCCGTCATCCACCTGCTCAGGTCCTTCAAATATGTTATCTGCTGCTTTCCCCTGTCTTTTTCCTTCTATCTGGCCCTTTAGTATCAGGTTCTCCAAGCCCTCTTTCCTCATTGCATGTCCCAGAAACTTTAGTTGTCTTTTCTTGATGCTCAATATTAAGTTCCTTTTCGTTCTCATCCTTTCCAAAACCTCGTCATTGCTCACATGCTCGATCCATGATATTCGCAGCATTCTTCTGTAGAACCACATTTCAGGTGCTTCAAGGTATTTCTTCATCTTTGATGATGTTGTCCAGCATTCACTGCCATATTGAAGAACTGACATCACATAACAATCCAGTAATCTTTTCTTTGTTTCTAGCGAAATTGTCCTGTTTCTTAATACTTTACTCAACTTCTGGAATGCGTCCTTGTGCTTTTGGATCTCAGGAATATAAATGTATAGAAACTGATGTATCACAAAGTGAGGGGTCAGTTTATATATTGATTGTAATATGGAATTGATCCCCCACTTTATAACCAGTATTCTGTAGAACCACATTTCAGCTGCTTCATGTCTTTCCTTCATCTTTGATGATATTGTCCAGCATTCACTGCCATATTGAAGAACTGACTTCACATAGCAATCCAGTACTCTCTTCTTTGTTTCTAGCGAAATTGTCCTGTTTCTTAATACTCTACTCAGCTTTTGGAATGCGTCCTTCGTCATGCCAACTCACCTTCGGATCTGTGTCGCACTTTCCGTCTTATGTTAGAATACTTCCCTGGTATTTAAATTTTTGTACCTGCTTGATTTTAGCATCCCCACCTGTATTTGGCATTTTTGGCTATTCTTTTTGCTGATGACTACGCATTCGGTTTTCTTGCAGTTTATTTTTTGTCACTCTCTTCAGCTACCTTCTATAGAAGATCTTGTAGTTTTCTTTCCGTGTCTGCAATCAGCACTGTATCATCTACATATCTTATCTTGTTCAAATTTTGGCCTCTGATGACAAATCCTGGCATCTAGTGTTCTCAAAATAGTCTCGCTGTACAAGTTGAATGTACCCTATGTTAATAAATAAAATATTTAGTCATCCACAGACAGATCTATTTCGCTGTATCACAGCTCATCAGTACGGTTAGACATCCGATTGCTTTTTACACAGGATTGAAACCTAACCGGATTGATGTCAGTCGGCGATTTTACCTCTGAGCTATGGGCGCTTGGTGGAAGAAGGCGGACTTTTAGCCTGTTATGTGCAATGTACACACGTCAGTAGCTGAGAGTGTTTTAATTCATTACTGAATGAACGATGTGTAGATGCTAGAGTAGCTACTGTTTTTCAAAGCCTGCCATTCTTCCAGAGTGCTCAATCAGGATGTGAGAGCGTAAATAGTCAGCAGCAGACACATCTGTTTCGCTGATCAGTACGGTTAGACATCAGATTGCTTTTAGCCAGGATTGAAACCCGACTGAATTGATATCAGTCGGCTGTTCTACCTGATTTATGGGCGATCGGGAGAAGAACAACATTGCCTTCTACTGATTTGTGAGAAAGTCCTGACTCACTTCTTCTTCTATGTGCCCTGTCCTTTCAGGATGTAGGTGATCATGGTTCTCCACGTCTTCTTATTCCTGGTGGCTCTTAGTTTATTTTCTCCTCTTACACCTCGTAACCGTCATCCACCTGATCAGGCCCTTCAAATATGTTATCTGCTGCTTTCCTCTGTCTCTTTGTCCTTCTATCTGACCTGTCAGTATCTGGTTCTCCAAGCCCTCCTTCCTCATTGCATGTCCCAGGAACTTCACTTGCCTCTTCCTGATGCTCACTGTTAATTTTCTTTTCGTTGCCATTCTTTCCAAAATCTCACATGCTCGATCCATGATATCCGCAGAATCCTTCTGTAGAACCACATTTCCGCTGCTTCAAGTTTTTTCCTCATTTTCGATGATATTGTCCAGCATTCACTGCCGTATTGAAGAATAGACATCACATAGCAATCCAGCACTCTTTTCGTTGTTTCTAGTGAAATTTTCCTGTGTCTTAGTACTTTACTCAGCTTTTGGAACCCATCCTTTACCATGCCAATTCGCCTTCGGATCTCTGTGTCGCACTTTCCATCTCCTGTTAGAACACTTCCTAGGTATTTGCATTTTTGTACTTGGTTGATTGTATCCCCCATCTGTATTTAGCATTTTGGGTTGCTCTGTTCGCTGATGACCATGCATTCAATTTTCTTAAAGTTTATTTATAGTCCTTTTCTGTCACTCTCCACAGTTACCTTCTGTAGGAGGTCTTGTAGGAAGCGGAAAAAAAACAATGTTGATCTCTGTATCGTGGAATTTTCGAGGAGTACTGCATTTCTTGAGTTTGTTCCACACGGTAGTGGCATCAACGCTAAACGGTACTGGTAGAAACTAAACCGAATGTATGACAACACAAACAAGGAGTATCTTGCTTTGGTCAACAGAGGTCGCGCTTTGTTTCAGCAAGACAATTCTAAGCCATACATTTCCAGATTGACTAAAGCAAAATTCAAACATATGGGTGGTGTTAAGATTCTTCTACATCAACCATTGAATTCTGATGCTACACTGAGTGACTACGGTCTATTTCGCTCAATAGAACATTTCCTCTACAACCAGTGACGAAGGGAAGGAAGCTTGTTTGGAGTTTTTTAATTCAAAGCCAGCGAACTGGTATCTTTGACGGATTCTGATTGTTGGTTCATCGCTGGCAAAATTCGTCGAGAATAACAGATTTTATTTTAAAGAATAAATGTTGGTGTTCCTCAATAGAACTTTATTTTCTTTCCGTCTTCTAAGGGAGCCAGGTCATTCTGAGCAACCTAATATATTTTGCCTCGGTCACCTTAACGTAATGTAAGGGTTAGCAAGGTTGTCTCACTAGAACAATTACGACTGGTTAGTGAGTTTAATCCTCAATTTCGGCAATTTACATCAACATCTAAGCAGCGTTTACGAAATCACAATCTATATTTGTCTAATAGTTAGCAGTGGAAATTGTAATATAACAAGATATATTTTAATTTTAGAAATAAAATTTATATTTATTAACTTGTTGTTATACTGGATATTTGAATTCTTACGTAATGCTAGGTAACCACAAAAATTCTATATAAGATATTGTTTCTTTTTTGTTCAATAACTAATCAAAACTCCAAGGAGTTTGAAGTGTTTAGCATTTACTAATTGTGCATAACTGTTTTTTTTTATAATGGATTCAGGGTGTTTACCATCACTGCTTTGATTCCACGTGTGGAAGAATATGTATTAGAAAAGATTCCCTGAAAAATGATATTAAACTACTTATGCACACACAAACACACACTATCTCTCTCACTCGCTCTTTCTATCATCCATTCTCTCTCTGTCTCAACGCACACACAGTCAAGGGAGATACTAATTACTCTCGTCTGTCTCGAGTCAGTCTGTGTGGGTCGGTTTGTCTGTATGGAGATGCTTTCTGTATCGGCTTTTTATATCTTCTTTTTGGATCGCAGCAGATCATTTGGGAATTCATATCCGTATTTGACTCTGGGCTTCCCATTGGCCGATAAATAAAATTCGCGTAGGCTCGTGAACTGGAAATTTAATATTTAATTAATTTTTAGTTTTCAACCGGAACAACTGCGAGAATCTAGCTGCGCACCGACAACCTTTGGTCATTTGCTTTTTGGTCGTGAGAGTGTAAACATCCGGTCCATCGCTTTTGCTCGGTCGGTATCACCACAAGTTCGTCTGTTTCATTGATGCGTTCAGTAAATTTGATCTTGAGAGGTGGTTTTTCATGGATGACAAGAGAAAATATCTATCTAGTTGAACGACATAGCAGGTATACAATTTTCTATTAGAGGTGTAAGCAATTTCCTGGAACTGTTTGATGACATATATGCCATCATTGCATTCCATACCAGAACGAAGTTCCTCACTACCAACTCAACGCACCTCTTGCATACAGACATCAAGACTTGCTTTCTTGAATTCTTTTAAAACGAAGAGAACTTTGAAATCATCTGATCTTGACTTGACATTGATTTATTCTCTTTTTCATTTGAAGAATCATTTAAGTTTTAAGTTGTTGATAAGTGTTAAAAATTGTAAGGAAAGAAAAGGAAATGATTTACCAAAACACAGAGCGAAATCCCAAACAAATATTTAATTTATTAAACACACAAAATAAAATATATATATAAATATACAATTGTAGCATTCAAAACAGAAAACATAGAGTTTACTGGCGAAGTGTTATGAGGGAGAAGAAGAAAGGTGAGGGTGCTATTACTGGAAATCCTCAAATACGTGTATATATAGATTAATTTTTAGTTTGGTCATTGAAAATATTCAAACATCCTGTTTACCAGTTTAGTTCCAGAAGGTCCACTGTTTGACCTTTTTGTTGGTCAGCAACTTTTCATAGAGATTCTTTCGGCTGGATACAATAATCTTTGAATCAAAAGCCGGAGTTGATTATACCAAAAATTCCTTTTTAACAATTGACAACTCTCTTCAAAAAAACGATTTTTATAAGGGCTAGCAATTAGCATATTTCTCGAATCATCTCAATTTTTCTCGAATATACTGGAATGATCTAGAATCTTCCAAACATTCTAATTCTAATTTCTCTATTTTACAATTACTTCATGAATGAAAACTTTTTGTATTAACAAGTAGGACTCAGTAGAATCCCTTACTATAAATTTTAACCTTTTTGTGAACTTCATTAAATTTTTTTTAGAAATGCACCCTCGTAACATAAGTTAAGTCGTTGACTAGACCTTCTCTTACTAGTACCAGATCGGCTTTGCGAGTCACGGAGTGATGCGTATAATGGTAACCCACCTGATGTACGATACGGCATTTAAGCATTCTCATAAAGACAAAACAATTTGGTTCTCTCAGATAGATGACCATTAAGATGGCTATCAAGCTCTCTCACTCCACTTGGTTATACATCTGATTTTGACATACTCTTAGATATAGTGTCTTCACGGTTGAGGATGTACATGACGCCCACATATAAAAACACGCATAAGAAGATATATCTTATGCGAATAGTTTGACTGAGTTTTTGTTTTATACAGTTTATTAACTTTTGAAGGTTATTTAAAGCCAGAAAAGAATCGTAAGACATTTTTTGAGATGATAATAATTTAGTGAAAGAAGCTTTACTGTTTAATCTATTGCTCCAAGCGATAAATTTATACTTTTTCCAAGGGTATTTGTCCGTAAGTGAACATAATGATGTTAACTAGAATTGAAATTCGACTCTTCCATTAATAATTCGATCCACCCAATCTTACACAACCGGGTATTTCTAAGTGATTACCCGTATAAGCTTCCCACGGTCGAAACAAAATTAATGGAGCAACGAAACTCATAGAAAAGTAATAAGAATATTCGTTAAACAGTTTAATAAAAAAAGACATTTTTTTATTCAAAAAGTCTTATCTCAATTGTACGCGAGTTAATAGACATATTAAATAAATGCCCAGTCACGATGACAAATATTTTCGCTAATTTCGGAGAATCCCAAATTAAAATAAATAAATATGTTTTTTCCTTGCTCTGTTGAAGGAGGCTTAAAAGATGAAAAATATTAACAAGCATAATTACTGTTTCATAGAAAAAATGGCAAGTTTTAAACTTTTAAATTTAAAAAAATGCTCGCCGCTGACGGCCTTCAGTTCCGTTGGAAAGAATCAAGACGAGAATAAAAGAATTGAATTTAAAGATATATCTGAAATCTAATTCTAATCCACTCTGAGGAAGTTGTTTATTAAGTCAGAATAAATTTCAACACCGGGAGTCAACAAGTCTGTACAACCGACACAAATGAATCCCATACGGCGTTCAGAAGTGGATACGAATATCTTATTATGGTTTATAAAATGGCGAGTGTTCTAAAAATAGAAAAAGATAGACACACTGACGCCAAGAATTCAAAATTGGGCGGCAAAATAAGGAACCGTTTTTTTTTGGTAGGAGTAGGAGTAAGAGTAGGATTAAGAAGTAGGAGTTAAGAACAGTAGTTTTGTGTAGGAGATTTGAAAAGGGGAAGACGCTAGTCAGTTGACCACTAGAGTCCAGAAGGGATAGGCTCGTTTACTACTAGCGTCCCACAGTGAAGAAAATTTAGCTAGTCTTCTCCTGTATCCACACAAAATGTAAAGGTTGTAACTTGATGTAAAAACCTAAAGTTTTATACCAAAAATAAACATCATTAATTCAAGCTTGTGTTATCTTCTAATTATACCAAAACGAAGCAACACAACAATATCATTAATAAATTTATCTTGCATAATTCTTGAAATCTTGAAGCTTTAAGGTATTTCTGTATTATCCAGATTTTTTTCGGTTGGCGTCATTTGTGTCGCACAGGTCATCGCCCAGTTGTGGTTCATGGTGACATTCAAGGCACCATGAATCACATTCTTCCTCTTCTTATGCAGTGCCCCTTCTGGATGTAGGCGATCATGGACTTCCATCGTCATCTAGTTGGTCAGATGCTGCTGTAAGGTTGACATAGCGGTATACCATTTTCTGTTAGAGGAGTAACCAATTTCCTGCAACTGTTTCCTGACATATATATCATCATTGCATCCCATACCAGAACGAAGGTACTTCCACTTGACCCAGTCTCTTGTTGCTGTCAATATTTACCTCTTGCTTGGTATCTCTCCCAAACCCCGCTCCTCTATCCATTTGCTCAAGCTTATCAAATATGTCTTGCGCTTTGTTGTCTCTCTTTTCTCTCTACCCGTCCTGTGAGTATTAGATTCTCCAGGTCCTCTTTCCTCACTACTTGTCCTAGGAAAGTCAGCTATCTCTTCCTGGTAGTTTTCTTCTCCGCCCACTGATAAAGCCGTTGTATTCTGAGGCACAGATCCTAAGCAAGAAAGATCGAGTCGGAAAACCCCCCGTCCCCACTCACAAAGTTTAGCTGGCAAGTCGATTACGTTGGATGGAGTTTGGCTGTCGCAGTGTCCATGCAGATTTTTCGAGCCATGTGTGAAGTTGGATATAGGCCGTGTACAATTACAGTTCCGCATTCCAATTCACCTGAATGAAACAAGGCCGACCTCTTCGCTAGAAGAGTAGTACTCCTATAGTATACAGATTCGCAACCATTGTATTCATATTATTCTATCATCGCTTCATTTGTCTGGATAGCAAACAGAATATTTGTTGTAGTTCAGTGAATTTAATAAAAGATAACTTCAACAATTGTTTTGTATATGTTTAACACAGTTCTGAAATGGGTTAAAATTTAGTCTGAGACGTGTTCCTAACGCAATATCAAAAACATTTTGGCGTATTGTAGTTTTACGTGATCATTTTTTTTTAATTTTATTTTTAACGTTTATTTTAGGTTAATTGCAAGTGTCCGTATTTACGCTTGACAAACACCGAAGACTTAATTTCTTTTTTGAATTTTTTACGATGATATCATGAAACTCTATTTCATTTTAGTAATAGTGGACTCAACGCTTATGACTTTTCCTGAATCTAGTCTGGAAATATCTAGAATTTATTAACTTTTGATGCTTATATTGTCACTATTTTTAAAGCTAATGTAATGGGACCATCAAGCGCCCTTGTCATCAATTTTTCATTATTTAAATCTTTATAGAAATCCAAATAAAATTCATCATATTAGTCCCATATTTTATGTCTCTGACCTGAATCAAATGTCGATATATCTCGAACATATTAACTTTTGATATTTATATTGTAACTATTTGTATAGCAGTTGGAATCAAGCGTCCTTACAATCAGTTTGTAGGATTTCAATTGTTATATCAATCCAAATAAATTTCATAACATTGGACCAAATCTTTATGACTTTCCCCGAATATAGTTTTACTATATCTATGATTTATGAGCTTTTCATTCTAATCTTTTCCTATTTATACAGCAGGCGTTATGGTGTTCATCATACGCCACTGTTTCCAATTGATTAGTTATATTAGAATAAATTTATAAGTTACAAATAGAAATTCACTCCTGCAATATATAAAAATCAGCTTAATGTCGTTGAGTACATTTATTAGTTCCGTTGACAGATCATACCAATGACTCTAGCTTATACTTATTGAGTATATAGAGACTATACCAGATGACTCTTCTAATTATGAGTTTACAAATAAGAGTCGGTCAGTTAGATGCCATATATGATACACGCTTGGGCGATCATGTCTGGAAAGAGACATGGCTGACCGAGCAAAAGATTTTCCCGCACTAGGCTGCCATTTCATACTGTGGTAGACTGGTTTTCAACCAAAGGGACAGAACCCAATATGTCCTGCTCTTTGGAGGCAGTAGAGGTGGATTCATACTATTCTCAAGGGGATTTCTGCGTAAATGAATGCAACGAATTCAACTAGAATTCGAACTCGGACCTCTGATTTTTCATTCCGAGCCGATATCCCCGAACACAAATAAGTGACATTCAGTTAAGTTCCATAATAATAATATATAAATGTGTTAATATATATATATATATATATATATATATATATATATATGTGTGTGTGTGTGTGTGTGTGTGTGTGTGTGTGTGGACCCCGGTTAAGAGTCCAGCAAGAACGATAAATACGGGTTAAATAGTAATACTATAATTCCTCCCTCGAACTGGGACTCGCAATCGTTGTACAGTAGCAGTGTTGTCTATCTCACTCTGTCTCTCCTCTATCTCTGTCTATAGCTGCTCTTCTATCAAGCGCTGCCTATCTCTCGTGAGAGGAAGTATATGTAGTGAATGGAAGAGTTCAATCAGTTAAATGGGTGATGCCATCATGACAATATATATATATATATATATATATATATATATATATATATATATATATAGTGTATCGAGGCAGCAGATAATTAGCTAAACATATACTGTTAAATATAACAGACAATGAATGCTTATTATGTTTAATCATGGACTGTTCTAAACATCGTATTTCAGGTGAAAATAAAGACAAAAACTTTTCAACATTTGGATATTTTTTATTATGTTGGTTCTAAGCTTTTGGTTCACATGAGCCATCTTCAGAGATGTTACAGGGACGTTTACATAGAAACATCCATCATCAAAGATGATTTTATCTTGTGTTGACATAAAACTTTGCTAAGCAACAATAACAGTTACCAAATAGCAAACGCAGTTCTAAGACGTCACACCGCGTGAGAGCTCGAAATGATAACAGAACCATATATTTAAATGCAATGTAATGTGTTATGACCAGATTTAAATGTGAATTTATTAATTGTGAGTTGTTTTCGTCTAATGTAGATGACCTCCAATACCTGAAGTTTCTTTTTACTGTGTGTATGAGTGAGTATTATTGTGTTGTTGATTAAAATCTGTTTAATATTACCCACAGGGCTATGTTTTCCTAAGAAATGTTGTTTAATTGAACTCTGATCAAAAAGGTGACAGGTAAGTCTACGGGAGAGAGTGGTTGTAATAAAACCAATATATGTAGTGGATTTATTATTAGTACCAGAGATACAATCTCTGAATGGGCATGTAAATTTATACACTACATTGGTTTTCTGTAGAGGATTTAGTTGTGTGGTTTATATATCATTATTCCAGATATACAACATTTGCATATAGAAAATTTCGTGTCGTAATTTCATGTCTGTAACAGAGACAATAAAATGATGGAAAAATTGCCTCTGCTATTCTCCTTGGGGTCCTTGACAAAATACAATGGAGAATCTGTAATGTGATCGATACCGACTTGGCAGACCGGCTGCAGTCACTCTATCACCGGCGTGACGTGGCCTCCCTGTGCCTCTTCTATAAATACTTTTACGGCTTCTGCTCCGATGAACTTAGATCATTGGTGCCCCCTAGGTACGAATTTGCACGAGATACTAGATTAGCAACTAGGTCCCACACTTTTACAGTGAAACCGATAAAATGTAACCGCAATTTCTACACCAACAGCTTCTTTTCTTGCACTTCCAGACTGTGGAATTCCCTTCCACATACTTGCTTCCCCGACAGCTACAATCTCCAGGAGTTTGAATGTAAGGTCAATAGACACCTCCTAATACACTAACTCACATCCATTCTCTCAAACACTCTTCCCCTCTACCCAAACCTCATCATCGGTATCCTTACCCGTTTACACCCTCCTTCTGATATTTCCTATATCTAACCACTCTTTCTCATCATTTTTCCTTATGTAACCCCTGCGCAATAGTAGCAGTGGAATGATTTTAAAAAAGCACTGTTTTCTTAGGGAAAAATGCATAACAAAATGAAAGAATAGTTGTTATTTGACGTGTTTCGTTCTTTATGACTTCATCAGACAAATCTTTTAATGCTTGGGCTGCTACACATATGCACGGACGACGGATGCTTGGAATTCTAAGTCTGAAATAATGTTTCATTTTTTTTGTGTGTTTTGGAAATATAATTTATCCGATTTCATTTAGAGTATTTTTTCTTTTTCTTTTTTCTATCACTTTTGTTATTGGATGTTCTACACTGTGATAATCGAAGATCTACCAGAAATTATGAAATGTTATAAGAGCCTGGGCACAAATCTAGTGTTGATGATCAAGGCTCTCTCTACATATTTTCATCTATCTTTTGCTCAGAGTAATATTTATTTCATATCAAATTTAGGATTAGTCTCGTTACGTTGAGCAACTGATTCGTTTCATATGGTGTCCTTTGAAATGTCTCTTTTTAATACTTAGAATCCTCAGCATTTCTCGTTTGTGCGCATGTGTAGTAGCAACAATAGAAACAAATTTAGTCCAATGAGATGTAAAGGAACGAAACGCCTCACACGAAAACTTTTTCTTATTTTGTCATACATCTTTTTTTCAAGAAAAGCTAACATGTTGACGATTACATTTTTCTCAGTGTAATTAGTATCGCGGAGCTCTTTGATCGAAAACATTGTTAGTTCGACTGGCATTTCTTATCTTTAAATCCAAAGCAGTAACATCATTTATACTATTTACATGTAAGCTATAGTTCTCATTTTTGTTGTTGTTACAACAAATTTTCGCCGTTCTGTTCTTTGGTCTTCATCGGATTATTACCAATACGTTTAACCTATATAGAATTCCGAACTGTGCCTTTTATTTAATCTATTGATAATTACCCCTAGATATTTTTAGTGGAATAAGAACAGTCTATCTCCGTTTATTAAATAAAGAGTTTACTTCTAAATTCCCTCGATCGATATATACCTGATGAATCTCAGAATGCACAATGACAGAAACGTTGTGATAACAGCAACAATGATGAAGAGAATAGTCTGAATGCAAATAATGATAGATTCTCGTCCCAGAAATTCAGACATACAAACCAGTAACCTTTCACCCTCACCGATTAGAATGTTGACGAATCATGATAAACTACCACATTACCAACGAGGCCTCGTTGCGCTGAACGCCTAAGGAGATGAAGTAACTCATCCGGAGCCTGCATATCGGAACTATACCCTTAAAGATGGTGGTTAACTATTTGTCCATAGGTGGGACCCTAACAGGTGCTACCACTCCGGGTCAGGGTGGACCTGAGAACAACAGCTATTAAGAGGTGGTTCCATGCTTTTCACAACCTCCCAATCAGAGACCTTCCTGCCAGATGTAGTTTATCGTCATACCAAGGGCAGAACAAGCGTGGATACTGGCTAAATGAACGTCCACTTTCATGCTAAAAAGAAATGATGACTATCTCTGGTATAGTTGCATGACGATTACAGCTCCTGACTTCTACGACCTCTGAACTTATTGGCATCATAGTATATAAAAAGTTAAAAATCCTTTCTGATCGGCATTCAAACATTTCGGTAACCACGTGGTTCACAGCGTCTAAACGGTCAGTTAGGTATTTATAGCTTTCCCAACAATTGTTTTGGCGGGGGTTCATTAGTCAGATTAAATTTAAATCATGGACACGATTACCAATTACAGATATTGATTATTTTTCGAAGACTCCAAGACAGTACCGTATCTTGAGTTTAAAATATGTCCATGTTTAAAAACCAGTTTCCCAAATTTTAATGTCATTAATAGTTTTTTTTAAAAATAATTTTACCCAAAGCAAGGTAATAAAGCCACTAAGAGAAACGCAAGCTGATAAAAGAGAGAGAAGACATTGGAAAACCAAGAAATAAAACAAGATTGAGTTTACATTTAATATTTTGAAAATTTTAGTTGACATGTAAGGAGCCAGAAGAGAATTTCAAAAGAAAAAAGTGAGAAAATAAACCATTAACATAGAATTTATTTTTGCACTTATAGATTTCAACAGTAAATGACGAGAACAAACTGCCAATCATATATAGCGCTTAAATTTGTGAATACGAGATAATAACGAGAAAATCTTATCGTAACAATTCTCATCAGAATATTTACAAAAAAAGAAAAGGGCACAGTAAAAGCTACATTGTGACATAGGGACTGTAACTCTAGATGTGATTCTAGGTCAGTATCGACAACATTTGCAGATACTTCTTTGAATTTCGAGAAATAAGAAATTAAGAATTAAGATCAACCTTCTTCTTCACTTTTACATAGATTCACAATGATGCGTGAAATCCTGGTTTTTCTCAAATAGAAAAAAGATTGACCACGTGCTTTAAGAAAAGGTCGAAATCAGATTTCGCAAGTAGGTGCTAAATTGATTCTTGACCAATGGAAGTTTGCAAGACCAAAAAGGACTTCGCGAGTAAGTGCGAAAAATCTACATTACAATTAAAGGACTTTATCAGCGGCAGTCAGTCAGAGAGAGTCAGACGGAAGCAGCGAGAAAGACAAAACTAAAATAGAACGTCAACATCAAATCGACCCGGAGATAAGGTCAGGTCGCATCCTGGTTTCTTTCTTCTTATTTCTTGTGTACTGATTAGTTTTACTTCTTCTTCTTCTTCTCCATACAAAGACATTCTTACTGAATACATACATACATACATACATACATACGCATATACTCTTTCAACAATTACTACTATGAACATTGTCTACAAATCTTGATACCCATAACTTTATCATTGAACACAAATTCTACCCTTAACTTCTTAATAATGTTTCTAATTGCACATTAACTTCTACAACTTGTGTTATTCTTTCCTTTTAAAAAAGTCTTATTTTAACACGAAAAATATATATTTTATTCTTACTATATTCCACACAATTCCCCAGATTCCAACCTGCCGACAACCAACCTTCTGATAATTCTTCTGATGAAGATTACTCTGGTTAAAACTTGTAATATGTATGGAGTTCGGTTATGTCTGACGCAAGGCCGACTCAAAGAAACATTAACCATCTCCCTACGGCTTCAGAATCACAAGTCTAGATGTGGTCGTAATATTCGATTTGCGGACGAACGATAGATTTATAAAGGTAAAGATAGATTCTAGAGTGAAAAATTGCCTAGCATGATACACTGAAATGGGTTCTCTAACAGCAGACTTAGCAGTTGATTCCACATAATGGTTCCACTTCATGTTTCTTATTAATATTTTGGTTGTTTTAAATGAACTTCCCGTTGGCTTGGAGTTAATATTTGAAAATGCCATATTTTCTAGTGATATGGTTTAGCCAATTGTATAAAGTAACTTCCAAAAAATAAACATAACCATCCTGCAAATTGATTTGCCACTATTTCCAGTTATAGTAACTAAATAACTCGGAGATTTTATTTCAGTCATGCCGAGAACGTTCCTGCACTCGTAGACTTGTCTTGGAATACTTATCGATATAATGCAATAATTTTAATTTGGAGAGTGTTACATTGGTTATCTCAGAAAAAAAAAACTGGCTTTTAGCAAATATCACTTACGAGTAGAATTAATTTTTAGGGAGAGTGTTTCTGCTATTTCTTGCTTTTCAAGAGTGTTTCTGCTTTTTCTTGCCTTTCATCTTTTAGAAGAAAATCAATTTTGCTATTTTCTCCCAGAAGTAGACTGTCCGTTGATAAGTTCGGAAAGAAAACTAGGAAAAGATAAATCTTGTCTGAAAATATGTCCTGATTTGAAATCGCCATTTTTTATCGCCATTTCTTTTTTACTGTGCATTGGCCGATGTCTTTCCTCCTTTTTTTGAGATAACTTATAAATTACTCTTGTGACACACAAAAAATGGTAAATTATATAAATGTGGCTGGCTGAAAAGCACATCAGTTTAACTACGAGAACAAAAACAGGAGTGATAGAGATACTCATATGAATAATTCTTGAAATAAATTGACATCAAAATATGTTCAGAACATATAAAACTTGACGAGTATATTTGCATCTCCTGAATTCTATCTTTCTCTACCCCCTCTCTCTCTTTCCATTTCTTTAATTTTACAACGCCCCTTGGTAACGGGCTGTCTATTTTTATCTTTCTTTCTCTTTTTCTTTCTTTAATTTTACGATGTCCCTTGCCAACAATCTACTTTTTATCGCTCTCTCTTTTTCTTTAATTTTACGACGCCCCTCGCCAATGGACAATCTACTTTTATCTCTCTCTCTCTCTTTCTCTTTTCTTTTACTTTCTTTAATTTTACGACGCCCCCCACCAATGGACAATCTACTTTTATCTCTCTCTCTCTCTCTCTCTGTTTTTCTCTCTTTTACTTTCTTTAATTTTACGACGCCCCTCGCCAATGGACAATCTACTTTTATCTCTCTCTCTCTCTCTCTTTCTTTCTCTTTTACTTTCTTTAATTTTACGACGCCCCCCACCAATGGACAATCTACTTTTATCTCTCTCTCTCTCTCTCTTTTACTTTCTTTAATTTTACGACGCCCCTCGCCAATGGACAATCTACTTTTATCTCTCTCTCTCTCTGTTTCTCCTTTTTTCTTTAATTTTATAACGCCCCTTGCGAACGGACAGTCTACTTTTTGCTGCAATATAGTCAGAATTTAGACATATATGAGGCAACAACAATAAAATAAGCTTGTATCTCTACCCTTTTTTTAATGACCGATTTTTTTCGGATGATATTAAAACTGGATGTACCATTTTTTACCTTTTTTTTTCAGTTGACAACCACATTGCTGTCCATTTTATTGTCCAATTATCTTTATTATTAACCATAGCCATTACAACCATTTTTTTAAATCATAAATCGAACACTTTTCTGGTTTAATGTTTCTATTGTGACATCATTGATTTTTACAACTTTCTTCTCTGTTGAACAGAGCAGAACGATCAGAGTGTAAATCCACTCAGGCGTCATTTAACACTCGGAAAGCCAGACATGACTTGGAAAAAAATATATGAAATGCGAGATTGGGAAAAAAACAGGGAAATAGATATGGTGATTGTTTTTCTTTTACTTTGCCTTATTTTACCAGTTATAATACGTAGTTTATCACTATTAATGACAGGACGGTGTATGTGCCCCGGTAGTGTAACTGTTAGTGGTTCGGAACTAGAAATTTGTGATCCATGCTTGCATTCCATTTGCGATCATTACAATCACTTTTTCGCAAATACCCTTGGGAAAAGATCGATGTCTCACGTATCAAGTTATGTGTTTAAAAACAGATCAGACTAGACTAGTCGTTCTCACGGAGGTTTAAAATTGTATGTTGCCCTGGCATAGCACAAATGCAACCATTGACAAGATCATCGGGTTCACAATGACGTTATAATCTCTTCTGCGGTTGACCAACGTCTACTGCATTGTTATAAAAAAGACTTCTAAATAAACGTTACATATTCATATAATTCAAAAACCAACCGTTCTTTTATCAATGTGTATGCAGAATAAATGTTTTTGCAAAGGTTTTAAAATTTTCATTAATTCAAAACTCAATGTTGACTCTTAATATTCAAGGATTAATTAATAAAAATGTCAGATCAAAAAAGTAATGTTAAACTAAAGCAATGTTTGAAACAATTCGAAGTTAATCGAAATAAAATCCCAGGAAAATACATTCATATTCAAGTTTTATAATTTAAAAATCGGAATTTATGCAAAATAAATAGATCTATCAATGAAGACGAAATATATTATTTTGAGCGAACCAGAATGATATTTAACTCCATAAAAACGATTCCGTTGACAATGACTCCTTGAAATTTACATACTACCATTCTTGGAAAACGAAAGTGCATCGAAATGAGTGACTAGAAACACAAAACCAATTTGATTTATATTGAAACGTTCCAGAAAACCCCATATATATATATATATATATATATATATATATATATATATATATATATAAATTCAAAACTCAGTGTCTTCCCTCTTTGCGTTCAACTTACAACTCTGAATTTCCATTTTCTACCCCACCTACCTCTCACGCATATTTCGCCAATATAAGGGAAAGAATTTTCCATCTTCTTTTCACACTACTTAATGAGACATTGTCCTTTCAATGTCGATCGAATCAAAATGTTCAGTCGTAGTAGATGTTAATTTGTACATGTTCTAAACTATAATTTATAATATATATATATATATTCGTCGATCCCCTGAATATTGCTGCCACATATGTCCCAATGCTTCTCCTGCATATCTAGAAATTCTTGCTAAAATACAACGAAGATTCAACAATATTAATGGCCCTGGCCTGGCGTCTCAGTTTCAGTAACAATGTGACAACGCTCTCGGGTCCCTAGTTGTGATAGCTTTGAGACAGTAGCTGGTCTTCAAGTCGTCTATTACAACGGTGTTCTTCCTCACCCACGTTGTGAACTTTGATCCTGAAGAAGGCACATTGAAATCTTGCTAGCTGTCTCTTTATCACGTTAACCAGACTGGACGAGCACACAATTGGGTTAATAAGAACAGCCAAAAGTGAATCGAAGGACGACTGAATAAGTTGCGGGAAAAATCTTTATATACAAATAAAAAAAAGTAATAAAAAGAAATAGAATATGGCAGAAGTTATCCCGCAGTCGGTTGCCATTGATTTCTGCTGTAGACTGGTTGTCGACCAAGGCTATAGAACCCAATCTGTCTTATTATTTAACTCATAACTGGAGGGAAAAGACGGGTTAATACCTTTCCCAAGGGTATTTGTGCGCAAGTGAATGCAGGGAATTCAACTTGAATTCGAACTCGGCTCCCCGATTTGTCGCTCCGAGTGGATATCCACTGCACTACAATGTCTTATTACTTTGCTTATTTTATCGAAGTCATCTTTCGCGTTTCTATGCGACACATTCTTCCTTTGTGACTACATTACACAGACAGTTAAAAATTCTGATCCTTCTTGATTTCGACATCCTCAATACATCAAACTTCTCCTGATTTTTTTTTTGCTTACAACTATGCATTCTGTTTTCTTACAGTTAATCTTTACTGTTTTCATCAATTAGTCAAGCGTCATAAGTGCCATAAATGCTTCGATTATCTTGTCTTTTTCAGAAAATTTCCCGCAGTATGATGTCGTGATTTTTTTTCGTTGTAGGCTAGTTGTCAACCAAGGTTATAGAACCCAGTTTGTTATGCTATTCAGCCCATACCTTTGAAAGACGAGATGAATTTATACCTTTTCCAAACGTATTTGAGTCTTTCGGAATCTGTAACACTATTTTTGCATGTGGAAAATGTAATCCTAAGTTTAGAGAAATCATTAGTGGTATTATTAATTCTGCAGATTATTATTAATTTTGCTGATTATTGGTTCCAATATGAGTGGAGAGGAAAATAAGATAATCGATAGCAAAATTGTTTATTGTCGATTGCAATATGAATGCAGCTAAGAAATAGTGAAAATATATCTTGCAAAATTTTAGAATCTTGGAAACTGACTGGAAAGTAAATTGATGAAAACATTTTGCAGATGTAAGCGACAGGTCAAATGGGGTCATCATATTGTCAGCCATTTTGTAATAAAGCAGAAAGCTTTTGCAGCTGGGGAAACCGAAAAAATAAACTTTAGCCAAAATACTGTTTTGAGACTATCAGAAAACTTTGATCCCCAAACCGAGGTCAAAACCCTATGAAAGTATAAAAATACACTTTTATAGAAATATATACATAAAAATAGACTTTTATAGAAAAATATACATTTTTGAAGAAAAAAAATTATTCTCAGCAAAACATTTTTGATGATAAAACTAGAAGACACTTTCAGTTTTCTAAAATAAAAAAAGAATAAAAATATCCTGCAGCAAGGTCTCTGATTGGGAGGTTGTAAGGAGCATGGAACCACCTCTTTATTGTTGTCCCAGGTCCACTCTAACCTGGAGTGGTAGCACCTATTAGGGTCCCAGCTATGGGCAAAGAGTTAACCCCCAATTGGAGTCAAAACACTATGAAAGTATAAAAATACACTTTCATAAAAATATATATATATATATATATATATATATATATAGAGAGAGAGAGAGAGAGAGAGAGACTTTTATAGAAAAAAATATACATTTGTGAAGGAAAAGTATTACCAACAATACATTTTTGAAGAAAAATTATTACCATAACACATTTTTGAATGAAAAAATTATTCTCAGCAAAACATTTTTGAATACAAAACTAGAAAACATTTTCAGTTTTCTAAAATAAAAAAGCATAGAAATAAAAAAGTTTATTAAAATCTGATTAAATTACCCTTTTCACTATAAACGAAAATTACTCAAATACTCAAAACCCTTCCTTTTTGGCATTAAATAACCCACAGGGGTGGTGATATGCCGTTAAACAAAACTCAAATTCAATACTTGATGTGCTTTAACGGAGGATGGAAAATATGACACCGAAATCCGAAGAACTGTTGGGGAAGCTGAGAAATATATTTAGAAACAGGAAAAAGTTTGTTAGGAACAAAACAAACAAGAGATTACTGAACTATTAAGTAATAACGGTCCCCTATGTGGCAGTGAATGCTGAACAATTTTCTCAAAGATGAAGAAGACACTTGAAACAGAAAAGTGGTTCTACAAATTATAAGCTAAAAATGTCATTCACCGAACGAAAAAGTTTGAAGGAAAATCCTAACAAAAATTTATATAAGTCTTAGCGAGGATTATGCTACTTCGAAACTCATGGACAGCGTCACACCACAGAAACCACATCAGTTGGGGACTTTCAATAGCAGTAACAACTAAAATGGATAGAACTTGTAACTTTAAGAGAAAATATTGCCACAATCAAGTTGCTAATGTTCCACATTTATTTTAAATAAAAGATCAGGAATAAATTTCCTGTCAATACCGGAAAGAGCGATAACAGCTACTGGACTTGAGAAACTAATAGAAAGATTTTATAAATTCTAAACGACAATAGCACTGGCTGCTCGGTCAATAAATTCCAAGTTTTTCCTTATAAGGGGACTTCAATATTACCATTAAACTTTCTTTCTTATTTCATAGTTCTGTCGATTTAATCTATATTTTCAACTTATATATATATATATATATATATATATATATATATATATATATATATATACTCTAGAAAAAATACATATTTTACAATTTGATGGGTAATACGTATTTCGCAGCAAAAAAAAAATCTTCTGTTCGTCAGACCCAAATGATACAACAGTTAATATTCAAAACCACCCAGAAAAGAATTGCATACAGATACTCACGTGCCCATAACGAGAATAAATATTTGTAACGGTAATCTACAAAAACATTTCCTCGCCCATAAAAAAAAGAAAAAATATAGGTAAATCATAAACGAACAAAAAGACAAAAAGATACAATATATATATATATATATATATATATATATATATATATATATATGTGTGTGTGTGTGTGTGTGTGTGTGTGTGTGTGTGTGTTAATAAATATACATATTATCTTACGTCCATGGCACAATTTGGAATTTCATAGGTTATGCAGTCATCAGGTGCATAATTCAAACTTTGAAATATGCACCTGATGATTGCGTAACTCAAGAAACTCCGAGCCGTGCCATGGACATAGGATAATATGTATATTTATTAATATGTATAACAGATCTGTATGAAGACAGCTGTTTTATTAACACCTGAATAATAATACTAAATTTATGTGCACAATCCTCACATGTATATTTATTAATTTACGTCATTATATATATATATATATATATTGACGTAAATTAATAAATATATATATATATATATATATATATATATATATAAATAATGAAGTGTATATATATATAGATATATAAAAATAATGAAGTATATATATATATATATAAATAATGAAGTGTATATATATATATATATATAGATATATATAAATAATTATGTGTGTGTATGTATATATATATATATATATATGTGTGTGTGTGTGTGTGTGTGTGTGTGTGTGTGTGTGTGTGTGTGTGTGTGTGTGTGTAATTGTGGGTATGAGTACATGAGTGTAATTCTTATTGCGAAAAGAATCAAAAAAGAAACAAAAAGTCTCTAGGCAGATCCTAGACAGAAAGTATTAAAAGCAAGGCTTTGATTTTAGGCAACTACCTTCCAATGAATCTCGGTAGATGTACCGATCGATACGGAAACAAGTTCGGGAAATGATATAATGTTGTCATTCGTGACGGATACAATCTAATACTAAATATAAATAATACATTTTCGTATTCTATTTTTAAAATTCTTATTTTCATTTTTTAAAAAGTCTATATTCCCGTATTTATCGCAATTTTCTAACTCATCACCCATCGAATGGTATGTCTATTTGGGGGCAACTGATTTGTTTATCGGATTTCTCTGTTTTTCTTTTACCTCTTAAAAATTTTTAAACAAATATCTTTTTAATATTATCAAGCATTTGAAAGAGCAAATTTTTATTTACACTTGATATTTTTTCACTATTTTGGAATTCTTATTGATTCATTCAGTTCAGTTTTAATTTGGGAGAAATTCTTTTTCTCTTTATTATTGTTATTTATTCATGCACCTGTAAGTTCACAACAGGTGTCCGATTCTCATCTCTGAGGAGTGAGTAACAATATCTCCATAAAATCTATACAATTTTCTGTAGCATCCTTTCCGCCCTCAACAATACTGTGATCTGTAAAGTTTCAACTCTTCCTTTGATGCCCAATTTCTAATCTCGATTTCCGGTTTCTAGTTTCGATTTTAACTCTTTTGTACGTTTCCATATTATGCGCATGACTCTAATCTTAACATGAGCTTATTTTTGACATCTCCCGAGCGTGGTCCTGGCATTTTTCTAGCTTGTTACTCTCCTTCATGCTCTATCTGTAATGACCCTCGTTAATCCCCGATCTGTCTTCACTTCTTGAGCAACAATTTATTTTCACTTCTTGAAGTTCTTAAAATTTAAACTTTTCTCACATCCGTTAACAGTATTCTCAATCTTTCGTTCATTTTTTTAATTCAATCTCTTCATCATTGGGATGAGACTATTCAGCAACAATTGGTATATATTATTGGCATATTCAGTCAGTAGTATATATTAATAAAAGAATTACACAGCAGTTCTGCACTTTTTATCTAATCTCAATTTTCGATTCCTTAATATAATTCTGGAATTTCCAAAAATCATCTTTGGCTGTTTACATGCTTTTGTAGTGGAATATCCTGTCTTAACCAGGAATGGGTATGGCCGGGTTATAAAAGCCCTACACGAGAACGAACTACAGAGTGCTCGAGAGTAATCGAGAGTGTTCGTGACTGTACGAGATTATGCGTTTTTACACGAGTGAGATCGAGAGCTATCGGTCTTAGCCGAGAGTTAGACGTCACTACACGGAAGCCTTCTTCTCAAGACGGACGGATACGTCCTATATAGAGACATTGCCTTCATAAATGTTATTCGTGTTAACTGTTCGTTGGTGTACTTGTATTTGGTTTATTGTACTGAGGGATAATAAATCTCTATTGATATATCCTCAGTGTTAAGAGTTATTTCTTGCACTATTCTTTCTCTGTTTATCCCCTCCCGAGATACAACACATGCTTACTTGGGTTTCTATGTCACACTCTCCGTCGTGTGTCGCCAAATTACCAAAATAATCAAATTTCCGTTGTGAAGCAGTGGCTATCGGCTAGGAACGAGAATTCGGAGAACCAATTTCAAATTCTGCTTGAATTCGTTGCATTCACTTATGCGTTAATACTCTTGGGAAAGGTATTAATCCATATCGTCCCACCAGCTATGGCTCAAATAGTAAGACAAATTGGGTTCTATAGCCTTGGTTGGCAACCATTCTACCGCAGAAAGTAATGGCAACCTACTACTGAAAAATCTTCTGTTCAATCAGTCATGTCTCTTTCGAGACATGATCGCCCAAGCGTATATCATGTATGACACTTAACTGACTGAATTAAATGTCTACACCTGTTGGATTTTGACATCGTCAATACGTAATTCATTTTTTGTATGTCGCTTTTTCTGACAACCATGCATTCTATCTATTTACAATTATTCATTAAAAAATATTCTTTCATTCATAGACTGTGTAATTAGGATGATCAGAAAATAATGTCAATTTCTATGATAAACTTTTATTCTAGAAATAAAGTATTTAAATTACTATTTAAATAAGTCAGAAAACATGAACATCTATACATTGCTGCCGGGTTTACGGCCTATCATGTTGAATACACCTGTTCTCGCTCGATCACCGAAGTTAAGCAACGTTGAGCCTGGTCAGTATTTAGATGGGTAACCGCTTGGGAATACCAGGTGCTGTAAGCGTTTAGTGACGGATGTGCGTTGTGGTCCAGTGGATATCGGCTCGGAAAGAGAAATCGTTGAGCCGAGTTCAAATTCCAGTTGAATACCCTGCATTCACTTAAGCACTGGTACCCTTGGGAAAGGTATTAATCCACCCCTTCCCTCCAGTTATGGGTTGAATAACAAGGGTAGGACTTGGGGACCCTGCCCTTAAAAACAAATCCCAATGAATCTTGATACTCGAAAAATGTATTACTCGACACAAAAACTTATATAAACAAAAATAAATTGTTAAAAGAAAAAGTATTATCATAAATAAATAAAGTTTAGTTGGCAATAAATGACCCAACGAAGTTGATATGCCATAACAACCAACCAACCAACATTTTTGCTATTAAATTAAATGATTATATATGGCTTTACGATTAAGTAAATATTTGAGAGCCAATAAATCTTCGAGTGCTGTTTCTACATTTTCTTTGCAACAGAGTGTCTTTTTATGCTCATCAAATGGTCATGATACTTGAAAAGTGGTATTCAGTTGATAAGAGATCAGGAGAATATGGTGAACGTGATAAAGTCTCGTATGCTGAGTTGGTGAGCCTCTGCACTGTCATCACATGCGGCCGAGCAATTGTCATGGAGCAGAATTAGACGGCATCGATTGTGCAATGCCCGTCACATTTTGCTTAACTGAATGTGCATTTCATTCCGTTGCCGACAGTAAACCTAGGCAGTGAGGCTCTTGTTAGATTCCAGAAAATTTGTAATGAAAACCCCAATGACGGACCCCCAGACGATCACCAAAGAAAGTGATTATTTAAATTTTAAATACACAGCATGGAACACACATAAAAAAACTCGAACGCTTTGATTTTAACTATGTTCATGGGCAACATGCTAACCGGGTTTCTTCCATTTGAAAATTCCCTTCAGAGGGTTCGATATTGTTAAAATCCTCACACTTATTATCTGAGACATTTTTTGGCACTTCGACATGGGTCTTGTTTGACTAGTGCTTTCAGATGTTGATTGTCAATTTCAGAGAGACATATTCTAGTAACTTAATCTTCAAGATTCTTATTCCTACTACTGAACTTCATAAACCAGCTCGTAATATTCGGTAACAAGCTTATCTTTCACTCTATGCTTCGTTAATATTGATCAGTCAGTCAGGTAAGTGCCATACGTGATACACGATTGGGAGATCATGTTTCGAAAGAGACATAACTGACTGGGCAGAAGATTTTTCCACAGTAGGTTACCATTACTTTCTGCAGTAGACTGGTTGCCAAGCAAAGCTGCTGAACATAGTCTGTTCTATTATTTAACCCATAGTTGGAAGAAATAAACCGATTGATACCTTTCTCAAGGGTATTTGCATATAAGTGAATTCAACTGAAATTCGAACTCGGCTCTCCGATCTCTCGTTCCGAGCCGATATCCACTGCACCAAAAACCAGTTGTTAATGTGAGCACAATCTTGAAATCTTATAAACAGTAAACACATCACTTCTATTTTATGTTCAAGATTATTATTATAATTGTATATTAAAAAATCAAAATGTTTATTCTAAAATCAGACGGAGTCATGTGTGTATTAGCTAAGAATAAAATATAGTTATTTCTCAAAGAATCATTTCTCTGCATCAAAGGAATATTCGAATACTATCTGTTTCTCCCCAATACAATTTTCGGATTATTTCTACATCTTTTCCATATAACTTGAACTTTGTAACATTTCAGGAAGTCCCTCATGTCGTACTTTTAGATGAAGTTCTTAGATGAGTTCATTGATAACGGTCAGTACGAGCGCGTTGTATTTTGTTTAATTATAGACAACGCTGGAAAATCTGACTTTCAGCTGCATAAAAATAGGAGGGACTCACACCTCTACACCGAAAAACAACATCCTGTCCGGTGACAGAATCTGCTGGCGGTTCCAGGAGTGGCAGCACCGCCTTAGCCACCGAAATTTTGTTATAACTCCTGGTTGGTGGCTGATGAGGACAAGGTATCGCACATGCCTCTTCACGCGTTGTACGTAGAATATTAAACACACGTACTAGGCTTTCTGTGTGTTTATTGCTTACTAGCAGTATAGCCCGGCGTTGCTCGGGTGTAATGAAAGCTTTAAAACTAATCCATGGTCCTGGAGCTCAGACTCAGCCTAAAGAATATTTGTGTGAAGTTTGGTGAGAATCGGATAAAAATTGTGGATTTGTATAAAGGACATACAGACAGATAAACAGACACACACACAAAAATCTTGCCTTTTATATATATATATATATATATATATATATATATATATATATTATCGATCTTCTGCACTATTGTAAGAACTGCAACATTGAAACTTCTGAATATCGTTTCTTATGTCTTTGTCTATGAGTGTATCAAATTTGATTAAAATCGGACCACTCCTTCTATAACAAGATTTTTTCGATTATCGATTTTCGATATTTATCGGAGGTACCTAGACACAAACCCTAGCTAAGAACACTCGCAGACGCTTTATAGTACAACTGTGTAAATTTTCAAGAAAATCGGTTCAGCCGTTTCAGAGTCTATGGGTAACGGACACACACACACACATACACAGACACACAGAGACAAAGTTCCATTTAAAAATAAGTTTAGATTCTGAAAATAGTATTTCTTCACCCAGCATATAAAAAGGATGGTGGTGTAAAATAAAACTAATGGGGCTAAGTGGTCGTTTTCAAGCGTGTGATGCTTGATATTTAAAACATTGAATGAGCGCGGGAAGCCGGGGTTATGATTTCGGAAGAATCGGTGTTTAATATTATCAACATACAAAACGGAATTGATGACACGTGTTCTTTCACATTTCATGATCATTTATCAAAGGCTTCATCATAAAATGCTTGAAAAAATACAGTCAGATGAAAGTTTCTTCTCTGTTCCTCGTAACTGTACGCCAACTGAACATAGATCGTAGGCGACCATATCTCTTCACCGATTTTTATTATCTGGGAAGTGCCATCATTTGTTGCTAAAGGTAGCGAAGTGGTTTCCCGTTGCATTAAGATTAGTTCTGGCTGCATTCACTTACCACAAATACCCATGGGAAAGGTATTAATCTGTCTATTCCTTTCAGTTATGGGTTAAATAACAGGACAAACTGGTTCTATAGCCTTGGCTGGCAACCAGTCTTCACAGAAAACAATGGCAACCTACTGCGGCATAATCATCTCCCCAGTCAGTCATGCCTCGAAAGAGACATAATCACCCAAGTGTGTATCACATATGGCACTTAACTGATTAACCTCTGACTGCAGCACAAGGTTAGAGACACTATGCGATGCTATTTGTGACATAGCTGGTGAGGCGGAAGAAGATAAATTAATTTATTTTCGATGAGCATTAGCTCGAAAGTGAATACAACAAAAGAGGTCAGGATTTGAAACCGGCTCGCTAATTTGCTTACAGTGTCAATAACAGTTACACTACCCACATATCGATATGTTAATGCTATTTTTTTCATATTATTTCGGGCAAAGAGGAGCTCCCCCACCCCCGAAATCTATGATTATCATAGTAGCCACAGTAATAACAGATCAGGGAGATCTTCAAGATAGACGCTACGACAAGGTGTCATTTATTTGACAGACGGTGTCAGAAAATTGCTGAGAAAACCAACAAATAAATAACCTCATTAGTGAAATGAAAAAAAAACAACAAAAATTTCCTTGTTTTCTTCTTTTCCCAAAATTGAATTGTTCTGCGTCATCAGAAGACAGCCTAGATATATATAGCTGAAAAGAGAGCTATAGATAAAAAGGAGCCAAATACGAAAATAAGTTTTTTAAAATAGCGGATGTGACTTGTCTTAAGTGCCTCCAGTTCGGCAACCCGAAGGCCACATTATGCAGCATTCTACGCCGGTTTCCTTCCTACACACGTTGCATTTGACTACCGACTGATACTACTGCTCTACGCCTTTCATTGCCGAAAAATCTCTAATTATGACATCACCCACTGTGAAACTAACCTTGACCCTTCTATTCTTTCTTCTAATTTCTATATCCCTGGTTACCTTCCCCTGTTTAGGAAGAACTCCATTATCCATATGAATGAACTTGGTGTTTATGTCAGCGAACATCTCCCTCTATCTAGGGTGGTTTCTCTTGAATCTCCAGATCATTCTTACATGTGTCTCTTTCTCTCTCTACTTAGCTTGTTTAGCTATCTTTTCATTCTCTACCGCTCCCCTTTATCTCCTGACTGTTCCGTTCTTGACAGCAATCTCGAAGGCCATTTCCTCTCTTGCGTTTGCTCATATATTTGGTTTCGGGAACTTTAATGCCCACTACGACATGTGGCTGGAAAACTTTGTCACAGATCTTACTGGTGTCAATCTCTTACGCAAGTGGTTGATTTCCAACACACGTTCCTCTAATAATCCTAATGAACTTGACTCTGTTTCACTTCTACCCCTGACCCTTGCTATGTCCTGCATCTTTGCCCTCTCGGCAACTATGATCATGTTGTGGTTTTCGATAATATCTCCCTCCACTTCCCCTCCCCCCAGAAACCTACTAAAGAGCAGACTGGGAGTCGTTCCACGATTTTTTGTGTGACGTTCTTTGGAAAAAGTCTTTAGTTTTCCGTTGTAACCGTTTCTCCGCTTGGATTTAAACTGGCATCAATGCTTTCATACCAGACAGGAAATTACGACTTAAACCCCACTGCCCACAGAAATTAATTCTTCCGGCTTTATCGGAGCCACGCGTCAGACCCTAACAGGCTTCTTTTTCGCTTCTGTTCGTATTGAGCGCAAGAAAATCCTAAATGATTCTAAGCTTTAGTTTGCTGACGTATAGCATACCGCAAGTTCGGCTCTAAATACTACTGGCGGCTCTGTAAAAATGTGTTAAACAACAGCAAGCCCTCAATTCCAACCTTTAATCAATAAATTTAAGGTCCTCACATCTTCAGTGGACAAGGCCGAGTGCTTTGCTCGCAGATTCTCCACCAACTCAGCATTTGATTTGTCTGGGGTATCCGCATCCGAATTCCTACCTTGAACAGAGACCCAACTGGGTGAAGTTCACATTCCCCTCTTGCTGATCTCATAATTTCAAAGCTTGAACACCATAAGGCGAGGGAAGGTGACGGAATCCAAATCATTGACCTGAAGAAATGTGCCCCTGAACCCTCTTTTTTCTTTTCCAAACTCTACAACTACTGTCTCTCTGTTTCTTGCTTTCCTGCTTGCTGGAAGTCCTTCTTTTGTGGTTACTGTATTTAAGAACACCGAAGAACCCTCAGATCCCTTTAATTATTGCCCTATCAACCTCTTACCGATTTTTGCCAAAGATTTTGAGTCTATTATCAATACTAAAGTGCTTCAACATCTAATAATCCACAGCCTCTTCTCTGACAAACAGTATGGTTTCTGCATCAGCGGGTCTACTGCTGATATGCTAACGACCATCACAGAGTATATATATCAAACTCTCGATAAGAACGGTAAAGCTCAAGCTGTTGCTCTAGATATCTCCAAAGCATTTACCAGAGTCTGGTATGCTGCCCTTCTACGCAAGGTACAGATCTATGGTATAACTAGATGCTTGTTCCTTTCAAATCGCGTAATGAAAGTTTTATTGGACGGGCATGCTTCCAGATACAATCATATGAACGCGGGTGTCAATCAAGACTCTATTCTAGGCCCTACGCCCTTTCTGTTTTCATCAACGATCAACTGATGTAATTAGATTCTAAGTAAGCATCTACGCTGACGATACCATTATTTGATCCCACCTCGATAAGAAATTTGTCGAGGCTGACAAAGCAAACCTCGCTGCTGATCTTGAAAAGGATCTCCAATCTGTGGTAGACTTGGGTAAGAAATGGATCTTTAACTTTGATGCTTCCAAAACGAAGCTACTATCTTTAAATTATCATAGACAATCGCTCCTACACCACCATCAGCATGAACCAGGCTAGTCTCCCTGGAAGCAAACACTGCGTCTTCTCGGCCTAACTCTCTCAGCCGACCTCAAGTGGAATGACTATATTGACTCTATAGCTAAATATGCTACTAGGAAGGTCGGTTCACTGTGTAGGGCCAGGAAGTTTTATCATCTGAATCCATTTTGCACATATATATGTCTACCATCTGCCCGTGTGTTGTGGAGAAGTTTTCGCACTGAAGGTTATAATCGTGCTATGTCGGTTGCTAATTGACTTAACGTACCCAAAATGTTAGGAACTTGGTAATCTTCCACTGAAAGCTGACTCCTTAGTATTCGGCTAACTGCCGACTAATATCAACTGCCTAGTAGTTCTACTGAACTTCAGTAGAACTCTAAAGAACTCATAAGAACTTCTCGAGTTAACTTCCTGTTAACTCTTATTAATATAGAAGGGAGAGTCCATTATCTAAGGAATAGGTGTGTTTCCCCATAATACCGTGCATTGAATATTGCTGTTACATCTGGTCGGGTGCCCCTGTTGTTCATCATGTGGTTCTTGACAAAATCCAACAGAAAAGCTGCAATGTAATCGACCCCGAACTGGTAACTCAACTCCAGTCACTTTCTCACCGATGTAATGTAGCTTTCCTCTGTCTCTTCTACAAATATTTCCACGGCTACAGCTCCGATGAGCTTAGCTCCCCCTTTGTGCCCCCGTCTCCATGAATTTAGTTTAGCTCCCCCCTTGTGCCCCCGTCTCCATGAATTTAGTTTAGCTCCCCCTTGTGCCCCCGTCTCCATGAATTTAGTTTAGCTCCCCCTTGTGCCCCCGTCTCTATGAATTTAGTCGAGGTATTAGACTAGCGACTCTTTTACAATGAAATTGATCAAATTTATCCGCAACTTCTTCTCCATCAAGTTCTTTTCTCGCACTTCCCGTCTGTGGAATTGTATAATTGCTTCCCCGACAGCTACAATCTCCAATAATTTAAATGCAATGTCAATTGCTATCTCTTATCTTCTTGACTCGCATCCTTTCCCTGACAACCCTTGTATCATGTTTTTCCCTTTTCCATTCAACTCTCACACCAATGTTCTCATTTTTCTCTTACCCATTCTCCAACACCCTCTCTAACATGTTTCATTTTTACCATCAGTTTCCTCTTATGTAACCCCCTGTGCACCGGTGGCAGTACTGCCTTGCTTGGGGTGAAATGGTTATAAAAAAATAATAAAAAAGAAAAATAACTAAAAAATTCCATGTCAAAAAATAGTTCTGGCTTATCATTTGAGTCGAACAGAGAGAAAGCAAGAGAGAAAGAGAGAGAGAAAGAATGGGAGACAAACAGAGACGGAGTGAGAGAGATAAAGATAGAGAAAGATAGAAACTGAGAGAGAAAGAGAGAGGAAGAGAAAGAGAGATGGAAAGAGATTGAGAGAAAAGTTGCGTGAGACAGGGAAAAAGAGCGAGAGGTAGAGAGAGAGAGGGATAGAGGAAGAGAAAGAGAAAGAGTAGTATGGAAAAATAGAGAGGAGAGAGATAGGAAGAGATTGAGCAACAGAGAAAGAGTGAAAAAGGGAGAGAGGGACAGAAAGAAAGTTGTCATTTTTAAAAACGTGAACAAATGCTACTACCTTTGGAAATAAAAATCGTTCTCTTTATTTTTTCTCTCGTGCCAATCTTAATTTTGGCATCCCACTGATTAGAAGACACAACGAGAAGGCAGTTCCTAGCCTTAGTGTTGTTTTACGAAGTCTTGTAACAAAACGATCACATCTTCATTCAAGCATGTGGAAACTCGCAATAACCCATGGAAGTCGAGGGTAGGTCCCGAAAAAATACCAATTCTCATTTAATAAACGTACCGTTGCTTTTTATCAGATTTCATACCGATTTTCTAAATCTAACACAAATGTGGAACAAGGCCGAAAGTAAAGATTGAACTCACTAATGATTCTAGTGAGACAAGCTTGCTAACCATTGCACCACTTCGAGGTGCCCGTATCTCGTTATCCTGTTTTAAATCCTCTCTCGACTAAGTGGAAGTTCACAAAGATCGGTTGTCCAATTACTGAGCGTTTCTGCTTAGCTTAATCGTATATTATCATTACGTATATGGAAAATATTATTAATCAGAAAAATCACTTTTAGCGAAAATAGAACCAAGAAAAATGTCGAGTTTTATTAAAAAGGAGCCAAGCGGATTATTTACCTGCATTCAAACGTCTTTCTTATTTAACTTTCCTCTTTTTGTTACTTATTTTCTTAATTTCTACTTCACGGCCTTTTTTATTTCTTCAGTCTTTCCTTTCCTTCTCATTTATATTGTCTGACATTTTCTCTCGTTCCTTTTTGTTCTTCACTTCACTCCTGCCTGTCTTTGTGCATTGTGATGCCGTGGATATCAGCTTGGAACGAGAAATCGGAGAGCCGAGTTCAAATTCGAGTTAAATTCGTTGCATTCACTCAAGCGCAAATACTCTTGGAAAGGTATTAATCCGTCTCTTATCCCTCCTGCTATGGGTTAAATAGAAAAACAGATTAGGTTATAGAGTTTTGGTTGGCAACCAGTCTACTACAGAATGAAATGACAAGCTACTGCGGGAAAATTTTTGCCCAGTCATTCATGTCGCTTTCGAGATATGATCGCTCAAACTTGTATCACGTATGAATCTGACTGTCTTTCTTTAATTAATTTCATGAATTTTCTGTTGTATTTTATTTTTTATTTCTTCCTTTTTCATTTTCCTTTTCCGTTCTTATTTCATTTTTTCTTTCATTTCTCACATTCTTCTCCCATTCACTAAATGATTTTTTTTCCACCTGAAAATTTCTCTTGTTTTTTTATACAAACTTTTTATTTATTTTGCTATTTTCTTTCTTCTATTTTTCACCTCATATTTTTGTTGCTTTTTATTTTCTTTTACATTCTTTATTTCTTTTATTTTTTACTTTCATTCGTTTTTCATTGTTTCCTCTTTATTTAGTTTTCTTTCTTTTCTCCTTTCCTCATTCATTTTCTTTTTTCTTTTCGCGTTTTTCCACTTTTTTCTTGCTTGCTTTCTTCCTTTCTTTCTTTCTTCCTTTCTTTTTTCTTTTCTTTTTTCTTTCTTTTACTTTCTTTCTTTCTTTCTTTTTCTTCCTTTCTTTTTTCTTTTTCTTTCTTTTACTTCCTTTATTTCATTCATTCATTCTTTCTTTCTTTCTTTTTTGTTTATTTGTTTCTTTTTTGTTTGTTTGTTTCTTTCCTTCCTTCCTTCCTTCCTTCCTTCCTTCCTTCCTTCCTTCCTTCCTTTATTTCTTTCTTTCTTTTTCTTTCTTTCTTTCTTTCTTTTTTCTTTGTCTTTTTTCTACTTTCTTCTACTTTGTTTGTTTGTTTCTTACTTTCTTTTTTTGTTTGTTTCTTTTCCTTCCTTCCTTCCTTCCTTCCTTCCTTCCTTCCTTCCTTCCTTCCTTCCTTTGACACTGGTTCTCTTCCATCTATATTTCCCTCTCTTAACTTTTTACTTTTATTTCCTTCTTTCTTTATGCATCTCTTTTGCATAATACTCCCATTTCCAAAATGTTTTTCTTCATTCTCTCTCTGACATCGTTGTTATTATTTCCTTCTCTCCGCCTCACCGATCATCGATCCTATTTGAACTCCATCTCTTAATGCAGCACAATTTATCTCTCCGTAATGGCCAGACACTCTTTTACGCATTACACTCTTTTTTACTTTCTTCTTCTTTTCTTTCTCCCCCCCCCCCACTTTCCTCATTCATTTTGCTCTCCTTAATCCTCATATTTTTTTATTTTTTATTTCTCATTTTATTCTCATTCGTTCTCTTAATTCTTTTTCACACACCTTCCACTTTCTCTTGTTCTCCAATCTTATTCCTTAAACGTCTTCCTATTTTTCAATCTTCTTTCTAATTTCTCTTAACGTTCCTCCCATTTGGTCAATTTCAAGTGACCTGCAATAAACCCCCTCTTGATCCAATTGGAGTCGATTCCAATAATTAATTCACGCTCTAAGTGCGATCCTTTCTGCCCCTATTGACATCTCCAAGCAACAGAAAATTTCGACAAAGGAAAGCAAGCAACCAAGCATATATAAACACACCCCTGTCCATTCACATTTCGAAAAGAAGCAGCGTCATCAACACAGTAACAAATAAATGATACAAAAAATGATAACATTATATATATATATATATATATATATATATATACATATATATATATATATATACATTATTATTATTATTAGTTTTTGGTCATAATTAAATTAGACCAGTACACAGTTGTATTAAAAAGGGTACAATGCAACTATATTGTAGAACTTTTGAATATTCAATCCATAGCTGGATGAAGAAGAGCTATTTGTGCGTAAGTGAATGAAAGGAATTCGACCTCGGCCCTTCGATTTCTCAGTCTAAACCGATATTCATTACACCACATACACGTTTAATGTGAAATAGCTCGATTTCACATGACATATAATATCCAATAACGGAAAATACAATTGCATTATCTAGAATAGGACACAGATGATGTACTGGTATGAGTTTTACTATATTACAAAACGGAAGAAGATTTTTCAAAATTTTATCCAAATATGTAGACACTATCCTAGAATCCATCTAATTTACAATCGTCTTTCAGCTTGTTGCAATTTACGTTCCTGAAATATATCTCTTATATGTATGAAAGCCATTGGAGGTTAAAAATGAAGTTCTGCTTGAATGACTGCGTGGGAACTGACCGGTCGTTTCAGTCGAGATGGAGTTCAAAAGCGTCTTCACGTCCTTTTGAGAGACGACTTATTTTCCACTCCACAAACCCTATCCCATAAAGGGAACGTCGCATACCTCTCGCTACTCAATCGTTATTACAATGATAAATATCCGGAAGAGGTCCATTCCTTAGGTCCACCACTTCACACCTTCAGAGCTATGTATACTGAGATGAATCATCAACATTCATTTTCTGTTTCATTAGTACAGATTGAAGTACCAAAACTCAAAAGCGCCAAGCTCACAACTATATATATATATATATATATATATATATATATATATATATTACGGAAATTAACGAAGATTAACAAAACTTGGTTATAAACAATCGAATTAATTGATTAATTGATTAAAACCTCGTTTAGATATATATATTACGGAAATTAACGAAGATTAACAAAACTTGGTTATAAACAATCGAATTAATTGATTAATTGATTAAAACCTCGTTTAGACTGGAGGTCATTCGTGGTCGAGAGGTCTAAGACGTTGCGAGATCACATGGTAGCTTCCCCTATGTGGATAGGGGTCGTAGTTTCGAATCCTGCCGAGTGACACACATTTTCGTAATAAAAACTTACCTTAAATAATCAGGCCAGTAGATATAAATATATAATACTGTTGAATTAAAAACGGAATATCTACTTAAATATGAGTATCGATCAAAAATAATGTTCAAACAAATCAGAGATGAATGAATTGTTGTCTAAATGATGCAAAAATTAAAATAATAGTGACATCTCATTTTAACAGATATATTTCTCAAGCTTGCACAAAAATATCTTGAAATACTAAAAAGTACATTTAATTACCATAAGATTCAACCACAGCATTCAGACAAGGCTATAGAACCCAATAACAGAAAAGATTTGGTTCTATAGCCTTGGCTAGCAAACAATCTACCGCAGAAAGCAATGGCAACCTACTGCAGGATAATCTTCTGCTCAGTCAGTCATGTCTCTTTCGAGACATGATCGCCCAAGCGTGTATCCCGTATGGCACTTTAGCTGACTACAAGAAGTTTCGTCGAATGTGCATTGTGGTGTAACGGATATCGGATCGGAACGAAAAATCGCGGAGCCGAGTCCGAATTTCAGTTGAACTCCTTGCATTCACTTACGTACAAATACCCTTGGGAAATGTATTAATCCGTCTCTTCCCTCCAGTTATGGGTTAAATAACAGGACAGATTAAGTTCTATAGCCTTGGCTGGCAACCAGTCTACCGCAGAAAGTATTAGCAACCTACTGCGGGATAATCTTCTGCCCAGTCAGTCATGTCTCTTTCGTGACATGATCGTCTAAACGTGTATCCCGTATGGCACTTTACTGACTGAGTACAAGAAGTTTCGTTGATCTCACGATCAACTGCGTCCTACACATAATCATCAAGGAAGTTAGGTGACTAGATGTGGTCGCAGAAATTGTCTGACAGCCATGACTGCATTCTCCTGCTTGTGTGATATGGTGGAGAGTTCTGTTGCCAGAAACAGGGTCTTCCAGCATCCACGCTCTTGACCCAAGGCATCCCTACCGCCTCAAGGGTAGGCTTCTGTGTTGAGTCTGACACCGTTTAGAAAGATAAATGGAGGGATAAAATTTCCATCAGTAGTGATCACTCCAAACACCTTAATAACCATTACACTCATCTAATCCCTTCGGAATCCTCAAAATTGTCCTTATATTGACACTCGAACGCTTTGAAATGTTCGTATTGGATCCTCTGGCGTGAATAACAAGAAGTGCAGTAAGCTGTTTCCAATCTTTTGGTGGAATGAATTGTGTCAGGGTGCTTTTTTTGTCACAAACGGTGCCCAACTGACCCTGCTATACTGTGCTGTTGTCAAAATAAGAATCATGGTGTGTACGCAAAATTAAAATTACAAATTACTTATTGCATTCTGTAGTTTGGAATTTTTACTCTTTATTTTTGTGTTTGTCTTGCCTCATTTATTACGCCTATAATCAGATAAAAAAACTTATTTTATGAGATTTTGGTAATTATGTAATCTATGTTTGAATTCGAAGTTATTTCAATTAATTGAGTAACATTACGTTAATGAAGTTTTGTTGCTATCATGTTATTACGAATATGAGTCTTTTAATGTTTTTAAAATAATACTAATAATGTTGTCGTTGTCAGCAGATGGTACGCTTGTAATTATAATGTTCTTGGTTATATATATGTGTGTGTGCGTTATTATAAAACTTATATTTATAAGGTACGCGTATTACAGTCATAATCCCTGTTTTTATTTTCTTAAGCAATAAATTTATACATATATATATATATATATCCATTTCGGCTATAATGTGGATGACTAATATATATATATATATTTATAAATGGAACTTTATATTTGTGTGTGTGTGTCTCTATGTGTGTGTGTGTGTCCGTTACTAATAGACTCCGAAACGGCTGAACAGATTTTCTTGAAAATTTACACAGTTGTACTATAAGCGTCTGCGAGTGTTCTTAGCTAGGTTTTGCATCGAGGTGCCCCCGATAAATATCGAAAATCATTAATTGAAAAAATCGGGTCATAGACAAAGACATAAGAAACGATATTCAGAAGTTTCAAGGTTGCAGTTCTTACAATAGTGCAGAAAATCGATAATATATATATATATATATATAAACGGCAAGACGTTTGTGTGTGTGTGTGTGTGTGTGTGTGTGTGTGTGTGTGTCTGTTTATCTGTCTATATGTCCTTTATACAAATCCACAATTTTTATTCGATTCTCACCAAACTTCACACAAATATTCTTTAGGCTGAGTCTGAGCTCCAGGACCACGGATTAGTTTTAAAGCTTTCACTACACTCGAGTAACGCCGGGCTATACTGCTAGTATATATATTGTTGGGGTACTCTCCATCTTTCCACTGAAATGGACTATTCGAATCACTATATAAAATAGTAGTGATTATACCTCGAGGAAGGAAGTCGAGTAAGTCGAGTGAGCGAGTCAGTCGGGTATTTCCGGTATTGCACCGGAAGTGTTCGCCTGGTCAATCTATCACGTCTCTACGACAATACTGTATACTAATTACCTTGTTCTGTATTCTACTAATCCTCACCTCTTGTAAATACTTCTCTTTCCTGTCAATACACCTACTTAATACTATTACGTTGTGTTGTATTATTTCACATAATTCTGTTACCCGACGTAACACACACACACACACACACACACACACACACATATATATATATATATATATATATATACATATATATATATATGAATAGAATAAGTAAAGAACAAGTAGGGAAAGTGTTTTAATCTAACATGTTTCACTTATAACAAGCTTCTTCAGAGATTTATTAAATAATTTAATAATTTAATAAATCTCTGAAGAAGCTTTCTTCTTCTTTCCAACCAATATTGCTAAATGTTATGATGACTATGAATATATGATAACCAGGAACCTAAAATGATCTGTCAAAAACGTTAATTTTACATTATTTGATTAAATAACAAAGTACGCATAATGCGATACGGAGTTCTGAAGGCGAATTTTCATGGCCAAGAATGCATTTCAGAAGCTGAGTAGAGTATTAAGAGACAGGAAAATTTCACTAGAAACAGAAAAGATAGTTTTGGATTGTTATGCGATGTATGTCTTTTAACATGGCAGTGAATGCTGGACAATCTCCTTAAAGATTAAGGAAAGACTTGAAGCAACCGAAATTTTATTTTACAGAAGGATGCTGAGAATATCATAGGTGAAACACACGAGGAACGACCAGATTTTGAAGATAATGGACACAAGAAAGAAGCTGATATTTTACACCAGGAAAAGAAGTTTTTGGGGACATGTAATGAGGAAAGACGGCTTTGAGAACCTGATGCTCACAAGACAGTTAAACTTGAAAATGATGATTTAAACTTTGTTTAAACCTATTATTTCTGAATAAGTTTTGAATTTATTTGAAACATAAAGGCCTAAATCACACCAAACTTGAATTTTAAAACATAATTTTTAAAATATTTAATTTTTAGAAAATATTTAGCACAAAATGAACACCCTCAAAAAATATTTTCCAAACATTCTTTTCCTATTTTTGATAATTTGAAAGTTAATTATCGATATTAATCCATAGAAAAAATTGGAAATAAAAAATTGGAAATAAAAAATTGGAAATAAAAAAGTAATATTTTAACCAAAGAATAATTCTTTTATAGTTGGTTTAGGGTTTTTTAATCCTTAAAAAATTAATTAGTAAGTAAAACATTAACCAAAAAAGAGTTTTGCAAAAAAATGATTTTTTTATAAACAGTTTAACATCATAAATGAAATAGAAACATTAATTTTTACTTTTTGTTTTCATTTTTTACTGTTAAAATATTTTAAAAATGTAATTGAATTACCAAATATCCTAGAATTTTTTTAAGTATATCTTTTTTGAAAGGTAAAAATTTATCTTTTTATTTCATCCAGTAGGATTAACAATGGATTCAAAATATTTCAAAATATTATTTTAAAATTCGAACTCCGTTGTTTTTTAGCAGAATTTCCCTAAAGACATTTGATATCATTAATAAATCTATTGGATTAAAAGTTCTCAAAACTTTTTAAAAAATCTATTTCAAATTTAGCTATCCTATCATTAATTCGTTCGATTTATAATTATTTATTGCTGTTATGCCGTTTTTAAAAAAATGAAATGTTATAGTTGTAAAAGTTTAGTATCAGGAAGAGATGATATACTACCTGATATAAACAGTTATTTTCAAGGAATTAATAGAGGTTCTCTGTTATATCCCAATGATGTAACAACAAAGTGAGTACTATACAATTATATTGTTATTAATAAACTTGTAAAGAATCCTTCTTTTCTTCATTCAATGAATCAAAGAAAATTGTTTATGTACATAACATTGGATGTTTTGGCTAATGATGAACTTCTTTTTCATGTTGACTCATGTGGTGAAGGTCATAGCATTGAAAAAATAGAAAAAATGATTATCTGGAGCTCTTCTAATGCATTATTAAATAATTTTTTTAGCAAGGAAAATGATAATATTACTTGTAAGAAGTTAAGTAATAAAAGAAAACTTCAGACATTCAACCAAATTGTCTGAGACATAAAAAACTTTTATAAGTTTGATTTTTAAAAAACAGCAACTTAAACTTATTTAGTTTTAATTAATTTACTTGAATTTAAATTGTTGCATTTTTTAATATTTTTAATTAAGTTACTTATTTATTATTGTTTCTTGTTTGTTCCTAAATTGTAATGGTTGCTTGGTTGCTATATTTGAGTGATTCTGATTTTAAAATTCTTGCAATTAAAACAAAAGTGATTGTGATTTTTCATAATTAAATTAAAAATATGAAAATTTAAGCAGTGTTTGTTAAAGTTTTAGAATTTAGACGAATAAATGAAAAGTTTTGTCTTTAAAACTGTGTTTATTTACAAACACGACCGACAGTCAGTAGTCAACAATGATGTTTATATTTTCTTATTAATTATTGTTTTTCTTAATTTTAATTAAAATTGATAAAACCAGCATAAATCAAAACATGTCTTTCTTTTTTTTCTTGTTACATTTTAAAAAGTTTGAAAATATTTATTAAAAAAACAACTGTGTGATTATCAACATTGTCATGAAGCGAGAGACACGGCTGCTCCGCTGATTCATGGCTCTACTACTGACGTCACATTTCATCGCTTAGGCCTTGGTAATATAGAGGTCAGGTCAGTATTCAAGCACAGGGTTTTGAATGCTGATTTTCTAGGTAGGGAGTTTCTCTGCAATTTCCGATTATTTCGATGAGTTAACAATGCCACTAGCGATCAATGTTCAAACAAATAGAATTCACTAATCCATTTTTTACTAACGTTCAGTGTATTCAAGCTCAACATTATTTTTTTATTACTAATGTAAGAGAAAAGGAATGTGAATGGTTCGACTCCGTGTAATTGGCATGGCTTGTCTCAGCCATGAGGGTTAGAACTGGAAAAAGTAAGGAATATAGCCCGTCAGAACATTTTTCATGGAAATAGTGGTTGGGTAAAGGGAAGCTTGCAAAATTTCATTAGTTGGAAAGCAGTTGGAAAGTAGAAAATCATTCATCACAAAAAGGCCGTGGAGACGCTTTTGGGCTCCCATCAAAACTAAAAAGAAACGTCCGGGCAGTTCTGGTAGCAATATTTTATTTTCGTTTGGCTCTTGTAAAATTAGAGCCTATCAACAAAAGTTAGGTACTTTTTGGAGCGCTACAGAGACAGGATCATTTCCCCGGCATCTTTATCGATGGATGGTATATAAAATTTCCGCTTGAGATTTAGTCAGTCAGTAAGCTGCCATACATGATACATGCTTGGGCGATCATGTCTTGAAAGAGACATGAATGACTGGGCAAAAGATTTTCCAGAAGTGGATTTTCATTACTTTCTGTGCTAGACTGTTTGCCAACCAAGGCTATATATCACAATCTTTACTGTTATTTAACCCATAACTGGAGGGAAGTGACGGATTAATACTTCCCAAAGGGTATTTGTGCGTAAGTGAATGCAAGGATTTTTCTCGTTTTGAGCCGATATCCACTGGAGCAAAACGCAGACTAACAGACTGAGATCTAAATTAAACTTGAATCGAAATTTGTGTTCATAGCAAAAGAGACTTCTTGGAGAGAACACCTGTTCTTTGCGATAGGCGAAAATTCAAAAATGATGATATGCAAAACTTATTAGAATTAAAAATTCTAATCTTTGCAGCACCATTTTTTTTTTTATCTCCGTTGCCATGATTAGATTTGCTCGCTTCTAACTTAGGTAGATTAAATAATTTAATTTTTTTAAAAATACAAAAAATTTAACATAAAAAATTAAAAAAAATGTTTTATTACATTCTTACCACGGAATTTACAGAATTGTTCGCTTTGCTTCTTTTTTTCATACAGTCGATTCCAAAGACACAATGACAAATTCGGTAATATATTATAATAAGGTTATTGATTTTATTTCCGTAGCAGTGTAAAATAGAAAGTTTATCGCATAAGTTACATAAAAAGTTCGGCTGTTGAAGCTCAATCTCACAGCCTCGCAGTTGTTCGAGTAAACATCTGCAGTTTCAAATTTCTTTCCCAGCGCTTTGGATAAAATTTTGCAAGAACTGAAAATAGTTTACTTTGGAAAAATACAAAATAAGTCTTGAAAAGTTCCATCTGGAAAATTATCCATCATTTTGTTTTCACTGACATCAAGTGATATTTTTAAGAATTTCTATGAGAAATTATCCTTATTTGCAATATTTGGACTTGGATTATTATCCTAATCTTTGTTGTTATTATCACAGTGCTTTGGCCTCTGTGCCACCCGGTCTTCCTCAAGTGCGTATCGATCTGGGTAATCCACAGGGAATTCTGAACTGAACTCTTTTAATAATCTGCTCACGTTCAAATGCTTTTGTCTAAAGATAGCGTCTTGTTATTAGTTCATAGTGTTTGTAAGTTCAATCCCAGGGTCGGAGAGTGTGTATTAAACGGGCGAGCAATAACTGAACAGTCAGTCATTTAAGGGATACATGCTTAAGCAATTATGTCTCGGAAGAGATATGGTTGACTGGGCAGAAGATTTTCTCACAGTAGGTTACCATTAATTTCTGCATTAGACTCATTGCCAAACAAGGATACAGAACCCAATTTTTCCTTATATTTAACCTATAGCTAGAGGGAGAAGCGACAGATTAATACATTTCCGAAGAGTATTTTCACGTAAGTGAATGCAAAAATTTCGACTGGGATTTGAACTCGGCTCGCTGATTTCTTGTTCTGAACCGATATCCACTGCACCACGACGCGCATCCAACTGAACAGTAGTAAATCACACACACACACACACACACACACACACACACACACACAAACAAAACGAACTTGAAGATATAACTATTTATTCTACAGCAGAATCGTGACTTCTGATCTTTTTAATTTTATTTATGTACGATTGTACATCATAATGGTAGAGTTGTGATGCTCCATCATGTTGAAAAAATCACCTCCCCAATTCATGGCTTGAAGGTTTTGGGCGTCCACTTTTAGATTAACATACGCTCAGTACCTGACATTGTGCACTTTAACCCATAAGCATACCACATAACTTTATCATCTATAAGGTTTATTTGTTTCCAAATTATTTTTAATGAATTTTTGTATTTGGGTAGATGCTCTGTATTATTTATTTATTTATTTTTTTGTTAACAATTAAACAGTATATTTATTTACATCTACTGGCCTGAATAATCGAGAAATCTTTAGAGAAAATTTTGCGTCCTCCGACAAGATTCGAACCTGCGTCCCCTAGAGAAAACAATCATTAGATCTGACGTGTCTTAACCACTCGACTACGCATGCGAAATAATCGACTAGTGCTTTTAAACAAACACTTTCCAAATTTTTCGGAATATTCATATCTGCTCAGTTTTCGTATCCTAATGTAAACAATGTCAATTTATTTACGACATTTTACGAAAACCTTCACGAAATGAATTAACTCTGACATATTTTTAATTTATTTTTAAATAATATTTTAATTGTAATGTTTAAACAAATAAATTAAACATCTATATATTGCAAGAGAGTTCATTGTAGTGTTCCAACGCAGGTCTCTTTTATGTTAGCAGTTTCGCCTATATAGCTTTACTGGCATTACAGGATTTTGCTATAAATCTCTGCATCTGATGTGGTGTTGTTTCTGTTTCTTGCTAATTGGATCTCGTCTTGCATATTATGGCGATGATCGAATGTCGGAGATGGCTATTTAGTTCTCAAATATTGTTCAGACATTGTTGGTGAGGAAGATAATAAATTTTCTCTCTTTGTTGGCGGTATTGCTTAATTTTTTGAACTTGTAATTTTCTGTGTTCGTTTATTAGTCTTGAAGAAGTGATGTGGGTAAGTAAGAAGTCTAAGCCAGTTTTCTATGTATTCCGTTTCTTTACCTTCAGGGTTCCATATTTTAAAGGCTGCGAAATAAAAAGAAAAAAGAAAAAGAAAAAACGTATGATAAATATTGATTTGATTTTTTGATTGTGGAGGGAATAGAAATTAAAATATTATTGCTTGTCGGATTTACGAATTTAAAAGTCTAATTTGATCTTGTTTAAAATTAATAGGATGTCTGTGAAGGGTACGGTGTCATGCGTGAATTCTAGAGTAAGTTTTATGTCATCAACTCTCTTTATAATGATTATACATATATATTATACATTACAAGTGTACTCTTGCCGTAAAAAAATGGCGGAAATATATATACAGATAAATACGTAACGGTATTTATTATAATAGAAAGTATATATATATATATATATATATATATATATATATATATATATATATTGTCATCCGCAGACAGATCTGTTTCGCTGTATCACAGCTCATCAGTACGTTTAGACTGCGATTGCTATATAACCCAGGCTCGAAACCCGACCGAATTGGCGTCAGTCGGCGCCTCTTACTTCCCTACTCGACCACATAATTATTGCAAATAAATAAAAAAAAACGCGGCAAAGAGCTTTCATAACTGGTAGTAGAGAGAATGAACCGAGCCGACGCTGCCTCGCTGTTGTCTTTCACTCCATGAAGATGACAGTAGGGATATATATATATATATATATATATATATATATATATATATATATAGTTAGGTCTTGAAAACTATCACAATGCGTTTGGTAAAATAAAGGAAAATAAAGAAGGTGTTGGGTACGACCTATTTATTAATCATTAATATTTCGAGATCAAAATCTCATCTTCAAAATGGTACGAGAACTTTTCTTTCGCGTTCGTTGAAAGGCACGATCCAGGATGAACGTGAAAACAAGCTCTCCTACCATTCTGAAGATGAGATTTTCATCTCGAAATATTAATAAATGATAAATAGGTAATACCAAACACTTTCTTTACCTTCTTTTATTTCACCAAACGCATTGTGATAGCGTTCAAGACCTAACCATACAGCTAATATACACAATGCTTCAAGCAAATTACAAAACTTTCCATCTATATAATCTTTTACAAAACTTTTCCATCTATATATATATATATATATATATATATATATATATATGAATATTGACGTTAACACTCGGACGCGACAGACTGTTTCATGCTAGGCGCAATCATCAGGCCACATATGTTGAACTTTTCTACGGTTTTTTATATATACGGATTAGTGGAGCATTGTAGGTAATCCTTCTAACGGTTATTTTGATGGAAGTGGGTTTTTTGTTTATTTGGATAAAACTTATTTTATTTCTATATTTATATTTATCTATTCTTTTCGTTTTCATGAGACAAAATTCTACAGGGACGACGGTCTCATAATCTTAAGAAACTTTAACAAACAACACACAGACAAAACTAGAAAAGCAATTAAAAAGATCTTCAAAAATATCGGATTTCACATAGAATATATATATATTAATTCAGATACTTTAATCCAAGCGAAAAAATCAGGAAGGTAAATTCCAAAAACCCGATCCTAATTAATATTAAAAATTTTATTTTAATATTAAAAAATGATACAGGAAGAGAGCTCCATGTAATAAAATATTACAGAAAAAATATAAATTAAAAATGGATTAATTCAATGATGTTGAATGATGATATCGAAATGGTCATTCAACATCATTGAATTAATCCTTTTTTAATTTATATATATATATATATATATATATAAACCGTACAGAAAAACCTAATGATAAACCACTGTATGTAATCAATTCTTCCAATCACCCACCATCTATAATTAGGCACATACCAAAATAAATTGAACGCAGGTTTCCGACAACTCTTCCAATCAAACCATATTCAACAAAGCTAAGAAAGATTATGAAACAGTCATAAAAGAGAGTGGATTCCCGGCAACACTCACATACTCACCACCGAGCACAGAAAATGCCAACAAGAAGATAAATATCACATAGTTCAACCCACCGTATAGTAAAAGCGTAAAAACAAACATAGGAAACATATTCTTCAAACTCTTACACAAACATTTCCCGGAATAAAGCAATCTCTAAAAAATATTCAACAAAAACACGGTGAAAATCAGCGACACTTGCACCAAGAACATGGCACAAATAATAAAAAAGCACAGCAGAAAAAAACTATCAACAAACAACTCGAACAAATTAAACTCATGTGTAACTGCAGAATAAGGAATCAATGTCCTTTAAGAGAAAATTTTTACAAGCGAAGATAAAATCACCAGATAATAAGGAAAAATATACTTAGGAATAAAAGAAGAACCCTAGAAACAAAGAAACTATACACTCAAAACTTGCTTCACAAATAGTAAATACGCGGATAGCGCTTTCTAAGTATATATCTAGGAAATTAAATACAAAACCCAAACCAAACCAAGAATATCATGGAAAATACAAAAAAGAATATCTTGCAGACTTTGAAGGAAAAATAGCTAGTATTACCTTCCCAGACCAAATAAATAAACTAAACCAAATAAATACTAAATAAACGATCTGAACTCATCTTAAAATGCAGACATAAAAACAAATTTTTACTACGTTACTTAAAAATCAAAAACTGAAAATAATGAATAAATAATAATAAAGAACAAATATTTCAATCTAAGCAAATAATAAACAAATTAACATACTCATACACACAGTAAGAGGAACCTGCAGATATTGGAGGCCATGTACATCAAATCAAAACAACCAACACTCAATAAAATCAACTTTAAAACAGGAAATAACATATTACATTGCATTTGACTACATGGTTTTGTTGTCATTTCGCGCTACCCCGCGGTGTGACGTCATAAAACCGCATCGCAAACTTAAGAACTGCGTTTATTATTTTTGGTAACTATTGCCGTTGCCAAGCGGAGTTTTATGTCAACACAAAATAAAATCGTCGGTGATGGTGGATTTTATAATATTTCAGTTTAAACTACCTCTCTGAAGATGGCTCATGTGAGCCGAAAGCTTAGAAGAAAACCAATAAATAATTATCCAAATGTTGGAGAATTTTTGTCTTTATTTTCAACTGAAATTAAAGCAAAAATACGACGTTTAGAACGGCTCATGATTAAACATAATATACATTCATTATCTCTTATATTTAATAGCATATGTTTAGAAAATATATATATGTATATATATATATATATATATATATTGTCCCGCTCTATCAACATGGAGAATTCTGTTTGGAGAATTCGCCAGTGAAAAAAAGGCGCCGGCCTAAAATGACGCTTTAAAGATTAGTTGAATAATTCCTTGACTCAGACCAGCATCTAACCTGTAATCTGGGAAACTGTTTTTGCAAATAAGTCTTTCTGGTTAAGATCATTTGAGACAGGACCGAAACTTCCGTCAAAATGTAGAGGATCTACGATGTTCTGTCCCAGCTGCGTCCACCGCCCGCACTTGTCCTGCTCACGATATTTCAGGAGTAGGCTGGGCCTTTATAACCGACTCCGGCACCTCTACCAGAGGGAAGAAAGATAATACGGAGGAGAGGATGACCATGCTAATACCAAGATATGAGCGGGTGCCGACTACTACTATATATAAATATATATAGTTACTATTATCCGAGGATGCCCTTCTAGCTAATCCCTGTTGAAGACGCCTGCCCAGGCGTATTTCTGTTTGTTCAACGCTCAAACGAACCCACACGTGTTTTATACGGCAACTATTTACAGTCTTTGTGAAAACCCATTATCTAGCGTGATGAACAGTCTGAACAAGGTTAGCAAGTGCAAATCCTTGGTCACGATGACTTGTCACTTTGTGCTTGCACATGGACAGCTTCCAAATGATTCTGTCTGCCGAATTTTACTCACAAGGCTCGGGTGAAGACGTGGTATGGCTTGCAAACGTGCTACACACTGGAATCGTCTCACCCAGACCAACAACATCAATAAGACACATTCCTGACAAATCGACCATATATAGATGGATATTTCAACTGATCATTCATTTTCGCTTTCAATATTAGTCGTTGTATTTCCAATATAAACAGGAAAAGTTGTGTCATAAATAAAAAAAAATGTTCAATAATAAATCGTTCCCGGAAATTAGAACCGACTACAGATAAAAAAAAAACAAACTTTGTTTAGATAATTATTTCAGAATTGATGTTAAAACCGAAGACAGTATTACTTCTTCTGATTCGATGCCAATATAATCTTTTATTTTTGGCAAAGTCTAGCACGAAAAAAAGCAGTCAGCTTTATTATAATCATAAGTTTGGCATATGCTATGAAATCGATTGATTTTACTTCAGAGTTTGTCCTATTGTTCAACCCATAGGTGGGAGGAAAATAGATAGATTCATACCTTTCCCAAGCGTCTTAGCACAGAAGTGAATGTAATATATATATATATATTTGAAATTTTTTTCTTATAGAAGCTGATTATAGCTATGATTGTGTCAATTTTTTAATATATATATATATATATATATTAAAAAATTGACACAATCATAGCTATAATCAGCTTCTATAAGAAAAAAATTCAAATATATATACATACATACATACATACATATATATATATATATACTAGAAATATTTACAAAAATTTCAGATATTCTACAATTTCATGGGTAATACAGCCAAAAAAGAAATACTGCTCGTCAGATCCAAATGATACAACTGTTAAACTTTTTTTTTTTGGCTGCGAAATATGTATTACCCATGAAATTGTAGAATATCTGAAATCTTTATATATAATTCTAAAATGTTAATTTTCTTATTACCTGCATCGCCATATCCTTGACGATGGCCGGCGTGAACAACTACTAGCCTCTCAAGAATTTAAACCACGGCTTCTAACATTCTAGAATAACCTGCATTTGCTTCCAACTGCATCTCTTATCGTCTTTTACTTCTTTTATAAATAGTCATCGAATACTTTGTGTTTTGTTATTTTGAAATAGAACTTTACATTTTTATATAATAATATATTTTTTTAAAGTTTAGCTCGAGACTCGAATTATTATTTAGGCGAGACTTATTTCCTATTCTTGGGTAAATATCTTCCGATGTCAGTTTCCTTGTTAAAATTAATATTTGATCAGTCTTCATTGTCTGAATCAAATGCTTACAGAAATTTAACTACATGAGTCATGTCGTATGACAAAACAGACACATGTGACACAAAAAATACCAGTGAACTGAATGGATGCATGATAATGGATGCATGTCTATCTATATATAAAACTAGCAATATAGCCCGGCGTTGCTTGGGTGTAATGAAAGCTTTAAAACTCATCCCTGGTCCTGGAGCTCGGACTCAGCCTAAAGAATATTTGAAATAATAAAATAATTGCGACAATTTACCAATCGCACCTAAAATATATATATATATATATATATATATATATATATATATATATATATATACCAGCAGTATAGCTCGGGTGTAATGAAAGCTTTAAAACTAATCCATGGTTCTGGAGCTCAGACTCTTTGGACTTTGGCACGAAAGACTAAAAAGCAATAGTTGTTTCCAGTTAAAGCGAAACCGTAGACTGAAAGAAAAATGAATGGATGTAAGTCACATTTTGATTTCCTGGTATCGATATCAAATAAGACTTTTTCGTCGTGAACTGAATTTTGAAGGCTAAATAAGTCCTCTGAGTAAATGGTATCATGGCTGAGATTAAGAACTACAATTATACCTACTTAGAGTCAAACCCGAAGCAAAAATTAAAATAAAAGGTGTGAAAAAAATACAAACATACAGGCAGATAAACAGACACACACACAAACATCTTGCTTTTTTTATATATGTATATATTATTGATTTTCTGCACTATTGTAAGAACTGCAACCTTGAAACTTCTGAATATCGTTCCTTATGTCTTTGTCTATGAGTGTATCAAATTTGATTAAAATCGGACAACTCCTTCTATAACCCGATTTTTTCGATTATCGATTTTCGATATTTATCGGGGGTACCTCGAAACAAAACTTAGCTAAGAACACTCGCAGACGCTTATAGTACAACTGTGTAAATTTTCAAGAAAATCGGCTCAGCCTTTTCGGAATCTATAGGTAACGGATACACACACACAGACACACACACAGACAAAGTTCTATTTATAAATAAGTTTAGATAGATAGATATATAGATAGATAGATAGATAGATAGATAGATAGATAGATAGATAGATAGATAGATTCTGTGACTTCCGTTCGTCCGTCCGTTCATCACAACCTCTAAAACGTATTCATATTCCTTTTGGGCAGCATTGTTGAATTATTTGGTTATTTGTCGATTGTTGTCGAGCCCCTAGTTGTTAAAAGCGATACTGAATTTGTATTAAATAGCTATCTTTAATTTTAATCATTCAAGTTGTTTTTAAGATAGTAGGAGTGATTTGTATATTAAATAATTAATTAATAATATTAAATAATTAATACTTTGTATTCCTTACCCAGCTGCATATCTCTTCAAAATGGATATTTTAGAGGTTGTATTATTTGGTTATTTGGTTATCAATTGTTGTCGAGTCCTTAACTGTCAGTGGAGTTGTAAACGAATTGTCGGCGCCCTACGCCCTCGTCAGGTTTGATGATTGAATTTCTCGGGTGATAGTCCGCTGTATTTATAGCTACATAAATAATGTAAAATACCCTCCTGTCAGACGAAAAAAAAAATATATATATATATATATATATATATATATATATTTTCCTCTCCACTACACCCGAGAAAAAAAATTATTTGCATATAAAACTATATTATAATATATATATATATATATATATATATATATATAGTAAAGTTTTGTAATTTGCTTGAAGCATTGTGTGAAATAGTTATATGGGTTATGTCTTGAAGGCTGTCAAAATGCGTTGAGTAAAATAAAGGAAGGTAAATAAATTAATAAATAGGCAATACCCAAACTCTTCTTTACCTTCCTTTATTTTACTCAACTTACTTCAAGACATAACCCATATATATATATATATATATATATATATATATAAAGATAATCACCCTTCCCCTCTTGACAATTTTCTAATACCAATTTTTAACTTATTTTTTAACACTAATTTTGCTTTGTATATAATCTTGTACTTTGTGCCTTTTATTGCAATTTCTATTTAAGTGTTTCATTTATTTATTCAATTTTATATTTCTGATTGATCTTATTGCTTTTCTGAGATTAAACATTTGGGGTACTTGAAATTTCATTTAGATTCGATAATTCATATCTGGTTTCCTCAAATTCTCGCTTTAAGTTTTCCTTCCAAGTGGGATCTTTCTGTCTGTTGTTTAATCGTTTATTTGTTTTGAATGATGTGGTTTTTCGCTTCAGTGATGTCAAGTCTGTTATTTTCAAAGAATTATATACATATATTCATATTATATATATATTTTTTATTATATATATATTATATATTATTATATATTATTAATATATTTTTATTGCAATATATTACAATATGATTATTGCAATATAGCAGTATATATATTTTTTTAATGATATCACCCCAAGCAAGGCGAAAACGCCACTGATGCGCAGGGGGCTACGTAAGAGTGAAAAGATTGGAAAAGAGAAAAACTGAAAACCACATCCTAAACAGGAAACAAGGGATGAGCCTCTTCACCTGTTCAATAGACGTGGGTGGAGTGTGAACCGGGCGTTAGTTTAGTCTATCTACTCCAATTAATATGTTTGCACAATATGATTATTGCGCAATATCATTATTGCACAATATCATTAATGCACTTTGATATATGAATTTTTGGAAGCCGGACTATTTCTGACATTTGTGCGTGAGTTACTTTGCTGATTATTTGAATGATGTGATTTTTCGCTTCAGTGATGTCAAGTCTGTTGCATTCAAATAATTCTGCTCTAATGTCGTTTGATTCATCTTCAGTGACAGAATCTGAATCAGTTCAGTCGTTTCTGTCGCATCAAGATTCTTTCTTTTTATTTCGTATCTCATTTATTTTATATTTTTATCTCATTCTCTGTCATATTATTTATTTCTACTGTTGCCTTATTTTTGCTTGAATTATGTTTGATTGCACTTTGTCTAAAATTTACGTTTATCTTTTTTTTATAATTGAAAGTCTTTTATTTTTCATGATGCCCTGCGGACATTGACAGGCATATTTGGGTCGAAATAGGGTATTACTTTATTTCCTACTATATTCTGATCCGTGATGTCCTTTTGTGAATTGTAGTGGGAAACGATGACATGACTTGATTATAATCTTCACGATTCCATTTTCGCTCGCTTTTCTTTTATTAATTGACTTGGCAATAAGTCACCAGGTCAAATGCTGGAATTAATCCGGCTTTAGTGACCAGGTGCCTCATTATTGGTAAAAGTTTATTCTAACGACAGATTTTTGGAGCCCAAACTAGTTCTTCTATGATTTTACGACCCGAGTTTATCCGATGAGTTTTTACTTGTAAACATTGAGATTTTTATTTTTAGGCGTTTTAACCTTAACTACCAAGGGTTAATTTTGTTCAACGTACCGCCTCTACGATGACTGTTGAGCAAAACAAAAGAGCTATATATATATATATATATATATATATATATATATATATATATATATATATATAGGAAGATGGCTCATGTGAGCCGAAAGCTTAAAACCAACTTAATAAAAAAAATTATCCAAATGTTGGAGAATTTTTATCTTTATTTTCACCTGAAATTAAAGCCAAAATATGACGTTTAGAACGGCTCATGATTAAACATAATATACATTCATTGTCTCTTATATTTAACAGTACATGTTTAGAAAATTATCTGCTGCCTGGATACACTATATATATATATATATATATATTTATGTTGCTGAATGTTTGTAAAACTGCAATTCAAGTAGTAATTGTGATAAGACATTTTAAAATGACCACTCTTGATCTATCACTAGGGGAAAAGACCTTGGTTTGTTGTCTTGTCTTTGCTCTGTGAAATGGTAAATAGATAGTTTGTGTTGCACTTACTGGTTTCCAAGAAAAGAAAAAAGGTTACCAGATGCACAGTGACTTGACTGAAACACTTGGCTAAATGGAATAAGACTAACTGACTAAAATTATCTATCGCCCGGTTCACACTCCACCCACGTCTATTGAACAGGTTAAGAGGCTCATTCCTTGTTCCCTGTTTAGGATGTGGTTTCCGGCTTTCTCTTTTCCAATCTTCTCACTTTGTTTTTTTTTTCAATTGGAGTGGATAGATCTATCTATTGCTCGGTTCACACTCCACCCACGTCTATTGAACAGGTTAAGAGGCTCATTCCTTGTTCCCTGTTTAGGATGTGGTTTCCGGCTTTCTCTTTTCCAATCTTTTCACTATTACGTAGCACCCCCTGGACATCAGTGGCGTTATATATACTAATTTTATCTTTGTTTTTAATTTACTTAGTTTTTCTGGGTTTTTGAATATTTTTTATATTGTGAACACTGAGGTCAACACCCAACAACACCAAAAGTCTATTTCATGCTTTAACGCAATAAGAAGATTGCATTTAAACATAAAACAGACTGTCGCCATTGGGTGTTGTATTCAATATTCACTTTTATATTTACATAGACTCTATCCATGATACTGAGCACTTTAACCGTCAAATATAGCATACCTTAAAACTACAATTTGTCTGTGTATCTGTCTGTCTATATATATATATATATATATATATATATATATCCTTGCCGGCCAAAACAGTTTAACGATTTTAAGAATAGCGACTTGTCTCCTGAAATAAAAGCCGAACATGCCAAGTACAGTAGAGATAGACCAGCTGCAGTCAAAAACTTTCAGTTAGTTTCCTTGCCATATTCCATAATTAGAACATTACACAAACTTCATAAACACGAAAATGCTTTTCTTAAGGAAACCTTCAATCAAAAGCATAAAGTTTTAAACAGTTAAAATTTGCTTGTTTGGAGAGCGCCTAATGGCGGACGATGTCATTGAGGACAACATGATTTTGTCCTTTGGCTAAGAGCTGTTGGTTTTCCTAAAGATCATCTTCTTTTACTTTGCAAGTAGAATAGAATTTCGAAATTTTAACCTTTGTTACAGTTTCATTCGTACACGTATACTCATGTGAGTATGCACTGGTTTGTCATTTTCAATTAAATCTCTCTATAGGTGATTGTATATATATATATATATATATATATATATATAGTGTATCGAGGCAGCAAATAATTTTCTAAACATATACTGTTAGATATAAGAGACAATGAATGTGTATTATATTTAATCATGAGCCTTTCTAAACGTCGTATTTTATATATTTTGTATATATATATATATATTTTACTGACACTTCTTTACTTAAGTGGCATATGCATATGTTTATATATATATATATATATATATATATATATATATATATATATATTGGTAAGAGGGTGAGTCTATAGATAGTAGGATTTTCTGGTTTATTAGCAAATGTTATTTTTCTGCTAATCTTCGAGTAATATTTAGTACTCGACCAATTCTATCTTTGATTCGTAAGAATGGCCTCTCTCCTCATGTTAATTCTGTAATTTACAAATATAAATGTAGTTGTGGACACGACAACATAGCTTGGGACGTCTCAGTGTTTGGATTTTAAAATAAAACAAGATTTATCTCCTATCATTTTGAATCCGGCTGCTAGCAGTGGCCAACTAGTTAACACATCCGAGCTGTTCATTGCACAACATGTTATAAATAGCAGGAATTGTGTTTTTGGATTAAATGTGGACCGTTTCTCTATTTTAGCAAGCCCTTACTCTTTATATCATTTAAGGGTTTTAGAGTTTTTATACACCAAATCCCGCAAGCCTTCTCTCTGTAAACAGAGGGACTGCTTGCTTGCTTTGAATGTTATTTGATTCTAGTTTTCCTTGCACTTTTCTCTCTCACTCTCAGTAATTGTCATTTATTTTACATGTTTCCTATTCACAGAATTAAATTTGATAAGCTGGGACGAAACTGATTGTTTTTTTTAATTTTTAGTAAAAATGCCATTTAAACTACACTTATTCCTGACACACACACACACACACACACACACACACACACACACACACACACACACACACACACACACATATATATATATATATATATTCCAGGAATAAGCGTATTTTAAATGGCATTTTACTAAAAACTAAAAAAAAAAACAACCGTTATATATATATATATATATATATACTTAAAAATGATCATCTATAGCGTTATTACACGTGATACGTATTTGGTCAATGAAATCAAGCGTCAATCAACATTTCAATATACTTTCTCTTTAAAAAACACATTTACGGTCGTGTCTTATAAACAAATCTCTGAAGTAACTTAATAAAATGAAACTAGTTCGATTAAAAAAACGTGTTCATTATTTATTCTATCAAATATATATATATATATATATAGAGAGAGAGAGAAAGAGATAGATAGATAGATAGATAGATAGATAGATAGATAGATAGATAGATAGATGTAATGCAAGTTTTTGTACAACAAAATGCTAATATATACTTAAGGTGTAGGACCATAGTGGAAAATGTCAAACTATAAAAACACTAGTTTAATAGTATCGCTTAAAACAATTGAAACAGAAAAAAGTTTCAAAAAAGATCAAAAGATCCGCCTTAAAGAAAGGAAAGCCGAGGTAAGTCTTTCGACCGACAGTCATGAGTAAATGTCAAAAGAAAATTTTAAATTCATGGATAAAAAATAGGTAATGTTCAGAAAAGTGGAGAGAAAAAAATTCCCACCATAAACCTTTACCAAAAGACTCGAATAAATATATATAACTGTCATAGGTTTACAAAAGGCATCCATCTTGTGAGCTTTGAGCCTAGCAGTCATGGACCCGACGATGATTTCGCTAACGCTGCCGAGGTTCAGTTTACATTCTTACGGATGTGACACACGAAGAGACCCTTTTGCTGACCTCTTGAAAGTAACTTGATCCTCGCGAACTCTTGTGTGCCTCTTCAGTCTGTCATCAGACCGGCAAAATTCAACACAACGTAGGGACCCTTACAATCACTTACATTCATGTAAGAACAATACTGAAAAACGAATATAGTGCGTTTATAAATCCGGGTTGTATTTGCATAAACATCAATTCTGCACAGCAACTGTCAGTTTCAAGCTAAAATGAAATCTTCAGACCAATCTCTCTCTCGCTTTCACTCATTCTTTTTTTTTCTCTCTCTCTCCCTCCCTCCCTCTCTCTCTCTCTCTCTCTCTCTATATATATATATATAGGAAAGACTGCTAAAAATTTGTAAGTTTAAAAATGTATTTTTTTGACAGTATTTATTTATTTCTATTATGTATGTATGTATGTATGTATGTATGTATGTATGTATATATTTGATATTTCAGAGCGGCCTCTATCGCTTTCTACGTCTCGTGATGTAAACATCTCGCGACAGGCGCTCATCACGACGAACGCTTCTAGTTTAAATTTTAAAATCATTTGTTTCTGATGAAAGGCCGAGGCCGGTCTGAAATATCAAATATATATATATATAATAATAAAAATAAATAAATACTGTCAAAAAAATACATTTTTAAACTTACAACTTTTTAGAAGTTTTTCCTATGCATATTAAGACAGTATACGTGGATTATTATGCTATATATATATATATATTGAACATAAGTTGGATGTTTTTATAAACCCATTGGTAATATGATATTTCGCCGCTCTCTTATAGACCGCTCATCAGACCAAATTCATACAACAATGAATGGTTTAAAATTATCCACATAAAAAGAGTCAAGTAAAAAGAAAGAAAAGTCTTTAACGGGAAATTCTAGAGTTTTTTCCAAATCAAGCTTTTAAGTTTAACTTCGATTTTGTTGTGGAATCCTATATGTATTTTTATGTCTAAATTTAAAAATTAGTGAACTATTAAATCAGAGCAATGATAACAATGTCAACGGCTATATCGTGTTCAATACACCGGTTCCCGTCCGATCACCGAAGTAAGCAACATCGAGCCTGGTCAGTACTGAAATGGTTGACCATTTGAGAATACCAGGTGCTGTAAATGTAAGGACCAAGAATGGTCCGCCGGTCCTCCAGGATTGTGGGTTGGGTGCAGGGCTAACAACCCTGCCCCGTAAAAAAAAAAGTTTGTTACAGAAACAGCAACAAGAAGTTGCTGCCCAATGCACTATCTGGGTGTAACTGATGATGAATGATAATGATAAAAACAATTTTAAAGGTAAAAAGTCTTTATGTCTTCTACATTTAAAAATTAGTTCATATATATATATATATATATATATATATATATATATATATTGCTTTGAACAAAATAGACGTCATTATAATAACTTAACCTGAAGAACATTTCGGCCAACACTTTTCAAAGGTATTCGTTGGCTTTATTATAAATTATAAATGCAGGACAAAGGAGAACAACAAAAACTTAACTTACAAAAACGTGGGGAAAGATGGAGCTCGTCTAAAAGTAAATTTTAATCAAATAATTAAAATGTAAGGGGGGGTGTAAACACACAACTCCATGATAAAATGGAAAAAATGTAACACTCACAAACCCTCCAGTAATTTCAAGGAGCGAATAAATCGCCTTTTCTGCCTACACAGTCTAGGTTGATGGATTTTAAGTCAAACAGTTTCCACAGTACGTAAGTGATGGGCTGAGCGAGCACTGTGCCGGACAGAAAACCATGTGTCCTCGTAATGAGAGCACATACTTGATTGTCTAGCAATTGTTGACCAATAGCTGACTCCAGAACAGCCAGAGTTGTTTTTATAGATCGCTGAAGGCCACCCGAACGAATATTTGCAGGGACGTGCTGCGAAACCCACGTCTCCAACCTCATATTAGTTCGTCCAATGTAAACCGCATCGCAGCGCCATTTATATTTATAAACAACAGAATTCCTGCGAAAATAGGACAACCTGTCTTTAGTAAAGGAAGGAAACACAGGTCTAGTATGAAAAACAGCACGTAACTGTACTGAAAAATACCCGGACGAAACACACGCCGAAATCTTATCAGTTACCATTTGACATTTCTTACCAAGCCAAGGCAATTTTAAATATAATGGACATCGACTAGGTCCCTCGACTAGTGGTTCTTTATAACGTCTGACTTTCCTATCAATCACACGTTTGACTACATTAGTAGGATAACCGTTTGCCTTAAAAATACCTTGCAAGTGAACAAGTTCACTGCCTAAACAGTCAGGAGAACAAATTTTAAGGGCACGCTGAACCAGAGTCTCTATCAAACCTATTTTACGGGACTTTAGAACAAACGACTTCCAACTGGTATATAAACCAGTAAAAGTAGGCTTACGAAAAACTGAAGTAACGGAAACCCCGTCCTGGTGCTGAACTAAGACCTCCAAAAATGGGAGGCACCTATCCTTCTCTACTTCCATAGTAAATTGAAGGGAAGGATGTAGAGAATTTAACTGGGTCAGAAAATTTTCAGCATCTCCGGCATCATTGAATATTGAAAAAGTACCATCTACGTATATCAAATATACTAAGGGCTTGTCAACTCTCTCAAACAATGAACGCTAAAAATAACCCACAAAAATGTTGGCAAGAACAGGACGCAATGGACTACCCGTCGCAACTCAGTCAGTCTCAACTCCCTCAGTTGCTAACCGCATGTATTCCAAAAACAATACCTCAGGAATGACAGCGGGGCCTAAATTACCTCTGTATAACATATCAGCACAAATAGTTTGATGTAATAATACATTTGTGTATAGGCTGACTATATCATACGAGACCATAAATTTATCCTCAGAGGAAAGTTTTAAGTTTTTAACGAAACTGGAGAAAGTGAAGGAGTCAGAAATGTTGCATGTGGACAACACGTCAGACGCAGGTTGAAGTTGTTCTGCATTTATAATTCATAATAAAGCCAACGAATATCCTTGAAAAGTGTAGGCCGAAAGGTTTCTCAGGTTAAGTTATTATAATGACGTATATTTTGTTCAAAGCAATTTGTTGTTTTTCTGTGGGTACAAATCTTTGTTTATATATATATATATATATATATATATATATATAAGTTGGATGGTTTTATATTGGTAATATGATATTTCGTAGCTCTCTTATAGACCGCTCCTCAGACTAAATTCATACGACAATGAACGGGTTAAAATTGTCCATGGGTTAAAATTAACTTTGATTTTGTTATGGATTCCTTTAGCTATTTTTATGTCTACATTTAAAAATTAGTGAACTATTAAACCAAAGGAATGAACTAATTTTAACTTCTTAAAATTCGTAAAGCTATGTTTTATGATGAATTATTTTCTTCGCTTTTCTCACTTTTCCTTCTAAACATACACACGCACACAGCCACACACACACTTTAAACGATATTTTAATAATTGTATTTGAGTAGGCGTTCCTTTTACTTGTATAAAACTATGCCGATATGAAAACTTCGAGTGAACTATGATAGCTTGAAAGCACGAAATTTGGCCTTACCTAACCGACTACTCTTCGTGGCCAAGTCGGTTAAGGCATACCGGGACAAAGGGTAGCTCCCTCTACCCTAAGAGATTCAAATTTAATTTCTGCTGGAGAGTAATTTTAATTAAGTAAAATTTCTCGAACATTCATGCTGGTAGACGAAAATAAATAAATATACTGTTTAATAAGAGGGGTGTCTACTCAAATGCGAGTATCCATTAAAAACGTTTAAAAATCTCTTGAATTAATAAAATGATTTGCAATTTCTCGAACAGAGTGCACGTTTTTCCATACTGTACTTCATATGTACACTACGGGCCATAATTATTAGGCAACCCCAGTGTTTTAAAAAAATGATGTATTTCATACTATTTCTTAATATTTATTGCCAAGTGGATAATTGTAAATGAAAATAGAATGGTTCTTTTGTTAATACTGCACAATAACATGTGCATCAAATGAATTTATAAATATTTACTAATTACCTATATTGCAGTTTCATCAATGAAAGAATGAAGAGAATTTAAGACTATTCGGACGCCTTGTAAAACTTTGCAAAGTAATAATAACAAAAGAACCATTCTATTTTCATTTGGCAATAAATACTAAAAAATAGTATGAAATACATCATTTCTTTAAAAAAAAAACAGGTGTTGCCTAATAATTATGGCCGGAAGTATACACCTGGGAAATCCCGATTCAAGTGAAACACAATCAGCCAAAATTCTGACAACTTTATAACCACTACATTTGAACTGATACTCTCATTGCTGTGGTAACATGAAGAAATTAATCCAGTTCGATTCACATTTCCTAAATATCAGGAATAAGGAAAAGAGAGTCAGCTTCCGTAAAACCTATTCAGTGAAATAAAAATCAAGTATATGAAAGATGATAGTATTAAGCAGAGCAAAGGAAATCGGCAGTAATATGAAGTAAATGATAACAGCATGAAAATAAACAGTTTTTCTTCCGCTGATGGATGCACTGCAGAATCATGAACAAGAAATGCGTATTTTTTAAAACATAACTTACAATACGATTATCACTTTTATTCACTCTCTCTAAAGAAAGACTATACTAATCGACAAACTAACAAAGCGGAACACACAGAACTTTATTCTCCATTTACTGTATTTCTGATAAGAACTCCCACTCGATTATTTTTGTCTATGGCACAGTATATTTCACACCTCTATGTTATGGACGCTTTTATAGGATTTTCTGCATCCGATGAGGAAGTCATATCGTCTCTGGGAATTAAAACAATTTTATTGCAAAACTGCTTTTACCTGTTCAGCATTTCAAAGAAATTTTTAGCATTTTCTCTGAAAACCACTCAGAGATAAAATAAACAACACGGAAAATATAAGCGTATCGTATTTATATATTTTTTCTTTTTCTTTTCGAGAAATAGTTACTCTGGGCAAGGCATTATTATCTGAGCGGAAATCTCCACATCTTTTGTTGCAAATGGAATCTGCGAAAAACCGTCTCACACAGGAGAGTAAAATGGAAGAACATTCTTCTGACTGTTAAGTATACCTAAAAAATTAGTATTAATAAAAATTAAAAATTACAAGCTTCCCCTAGGATTCAATTTTAAAAAACGACACTATGCAAACATTATGTACTCGGAAGGTTAATTTTGACAGTATGGTTGAAAATGTTAACGTACTTCCAATTAATCTGAGATCATATTTTATTCATTTTCCTAAGAATAGACTTTACAATTAAAGATTAAGCATTTAGTTATTTTCATCTGTAATTAGAAAGTGATTTTCTACAATGCAAATATAGCATTTTTAATGGACCTTGTCTTTATCAGCACGTTTCGCCATATGACATCTATCCCTTTCTTCATATTGTACATCTCATTCCCCTCGAGATTAACACGCTCGAAGTTGATATCAGATGACTTCTAGTATAAAATAATAACATTTACTTCTCATTCACACACGAGCGCACACCGTAACATTTGTTGGCTTTTATGTTCCGTCTTATCGACTGGTTTTCTCGTCTTGGCCACACAGGAGAATAAAATGGAAGAACATTCTTCTGACTGTTAAGTATGCCTAAAAAATTAGTATTAATAAAAATTAAAAATTACAAGCTTCCCATAGGTTTCAATTTTAAAATACGACACTATGCAAACATTATGTACTCGGAAGGTTAATTTTGACAGTATGGTTGAAAGTGTTAACGTACTTCCAATTAATCTGAGATAATATTTTATTCATTTTCCAAAGAATAGACTTTACAATTAAAGATTAGCCATTTAGTTATTTTAATCTGAAATTAGAAATCGATTTTCTACAATGCAAATATAGCATTTTTAATGGACCTTTTATTATCACGTTTCATCATATGACATCTATCCCTTTCTTTTGCATTAAAACGAACAATGTCTGTTTTCAGATATTTTTTCTTTTAAAAAAAGGTAAGCACTTTCGAATATGACAATTTTTAGAAATCAGTGTCTATTTTTAAGAGTTTTTCACTGTAAAATATCGAAGAAGTTATTTTTTAATTCTACAATGTTTCAGAACACATGTACCTATGAACATGATTTATGTTATTCGTAATAAGAAAAGAGGACTTGGGTAATTTGGCCCTCAAGAAGATAACAAGAGAAGAGGTTAACAGTGAGAAACCGACATAACGAGCTAATGTAGATACATGGCACAACAAAGATTGCAATGGAAGTAAGTGGACAAATATTGCTTATAAAATTTGCAAACGAAGAATAGGAATAATTTACACTATTTACATTTTTGGGACTGTTGTCCTCATCTTTGTTGTTATATTCACGACGTTTTGGCTGTTGAGCGCTCCGGTCTTACTCAGGTGATATACGTTAGAATATCGAACTGAATCCTTTATATGACACATGGAATTAGAACGATCTACCTCAGTGGACGAAATAAATGGTTTGGTTTTAAATTCCAGCGTATATCGCCGGATGAAGACCAGAGCGTACAACGGCCGAAACGTTGTGAATATAAAAATAAAGACGAAGACAATAGTTCAAATAATGTCAGTTAAGTACTATACGTGATACACGCTTTGGGCGATCATGTCTAGAAAGAGGCATGACTGACTGGGCAGAAGATCATCCGGCAGTAGGTTCCCATTGCTTTGTACGGTAGATTGGTTGCCAGTCAAGGCTATGGAACCCAATCTGTTCTATTATTTAACCCATAACTGAAGAGAAGAGACGGGGTAATACCTTTCCCAAAGGTATTTGTGCGTAAGTGAATGCAAGGAATTGAACTGGAATTCGAATTCAGCTCCCCGATTTGTCATTCCGTGTCGATATCCACTGCACCACAACGCACATCCTAATAATGTACATAGCGCAAATAGTTACCTCATCTCAGAAACATAGCCAGATATGATAGAAAGTTATGGAAAGTCATGAACGCTTACGTTCTGAAGCTGCATCTGGTCCTAAAATTGTTTAAATATTGAATTTTTTTCAAATTTTTTGGATAATCGGAAACTTTATGTAATAACCGATAGGACTGCGCTGAAAAAAGTAAAAAAAAAAAAAAAGAAAAACAACAACTTTAAAGGTGGTGTTAGTTTCCTTTAGGACCGCCAAAACTTATTTTGACAATACAGCTTTCTTTAAAGGTTTGAGCTGCTCATTACTTTCGGTGTTAAGTATCATTGATGAAATTCAATTCCTTCTCAACTGGGTAAATCTGTTTCTGAATTGTACTGATGAAATAAATAAGCAGTTTTGGAAATATTCCACAATATGGAAATATTCCTTACGGCGATAAGCAGAAACACTCACTACCAAATATACAGTAATATTTATTCATTTAAAAAAAAGCCATAATTTTTTCTCACTCATAATTATGCGGTAAATGCTCGAAGCGTAAATATATTAAAACCAGATCTGGACATTAGATACATGAACGTCAAAACACACACACACACACACACACACACACACACAAAAAAAAAAAAAATCCTGAAATTCGAAAATACGAAAAACGTACCTAAATTTGAATTAGTGTGGCTCAAGATGAAAATTATTGAGTACTATGCAAATATCAAATTCCCTCAAAGAGAATAGTTTGTGAAACTAGCTTTACTAAATAGTGATTCGCACTGCAGCATCAGAATTGAAAATAAGAATATTTATAATATTTCTCAAAAATATTTAATATGGACGGTACCCTGAGCGATCATGGCTCTCCATGAGCCTTTGTATCTCTTCTGCCAATTCACAAATTACCAGCTATGTCAAAGTTGAAGAGTGCCTTTTAAATCCAAATCATTCGGAAAGGTATGGCAATGCACTCCGTACTTCGTGTTAAAACACGTGCAATTTATTGACAGTTTTATCTACTTGGAGTACGTAGGTTCACATCCATCCAGACAGAGCGTATTTCTCGTTTGTTCAGGCCAGTAGACAAAAATGAATCTTTACACTGTTTAATAAATAAATAGAATGTCTTAAATATTCGTATCGACTAAAAATAATGTTTAAGTGATAAAGTAGGAGGGATTAATCAATAAAAAATCCATCGGTTCTTTAATTTATCTGCATATATAATTAAATTTGCATATTTTAATTAAAATTAATATAATTTACATTGCGACACGGAAATTTCAAGGTTTCGAGATTTTTACCTCGTCACCAGGCAATGTTAGTTTATTGTTGTGAAAATGATTTTCATATATATATATATATATATATATATATATATGGGGGGGGGGTGTAAAACTTTAGTTTCATTAAAAATAACAGCCAAAGTGCTATGGTTAATTTTTTCTTATAGAATATTTCATGTGACCTTATAATTTTATAAAATTTTCCAAATGTTCTATTTCTCCAGGCGCTTTCGGTTGTACTTTTAGACATATATATATATATATATATATATATATATATATATATATATATATATATTGTATGTTGTATTATATATATATATATATTGTATGTTGTATACATTGTATATATTGTATGTTGTATTACATCAAGCACTTTTTTATTAACTCAATACGATATGTACGACATGTTATAATTATGTGTACATATATATATATATATATATATATATATCTCATTCAGTAAAAATGAATTTGAGCACGCTAGCTATTGGGCGCGTAATATGATATGTGCTAAAACGACTGCCTTCTTCCACTGAACGCCCCGTGGCCCAGGGGTAGCGTCGCCGACTGACGCCCATTCAGTCGGGTTTCGAGCCTGAGTTATGTAGAACCAAAATAAAACTTAACATCTTTACTGTAATGTATGGTAGCTTGGGACATAATGTTATTATTCTTACGTTGAGCATTTAATGGGCATATTATATTTTTCTACAGTTACCTTTATTTTTGAAACAACGTTGTTTTGTTGGAAATATTTTTATTTAATATCGTGCTTATGTTGTGTTATAGATTTCTCGATGCTACTAACACAGCTATAGCTGATCTTAACATTATTTTTGATAAACCTCGTTTTTAGTGATGGTGAATAGTTAAAGTGCTTATGAATCAAAATAAGGAAAATTCTTCCGATATTCGTTAGAACATTACGATTGAAAAATCTATTAAGACATATAATGTTATGCTTATGTAACAGTTATGTTGTATTACATATATATATATATATATATATATATTGTATGTTGTATGCATTGTATATATTGTATGTTGTATTACATCAAGCACTTTTTTATTCACTCAATACGATATGTACGATATGTTATAATTATGTGTACACACATATGTATATATATATATATATATATGTGTGTGTGTGTGTGTGTGTGTGTGTGTGTGTGTGTGTGTGTGTGTGTGTGTGTGAATCGTATTCGCTGGCACATCCTTTCTTTTTCAGCTAAAATAACTAAAAATCTCTTCAGGGTTTTATGCAACAACAATCAATGTTAAAATAACTGGTTAACCCAGACTCTGGTAATTGTCAGTACTTTCAACTCGCCTTAGTCTTTAACTGTAAATAGGTAAGGTCATGTACCATCAGTTATAGTCTGTAGGAACTTAAATTTGTTCAGGAAAAAAATACGCGTTCTTTATTGTTAAGTTGAGAAAGTGCCAATAAAGTTTCTGCGAAAAAGTAAAAAGCTATTACCCCTGGCCCATCGTTGTCTTCAAAAATATAGGATATTTTTCATTCTTATTTAAAATATCCTCTAAGGAAATAATCAATGCTACATTGTTCCGAAAGAATGGTCAGAAAAGTTTTTTTTAAATTTCAGACGAGCGTTTAATTAGCAGGCATTGCAGAGAATCTCGTGCGATTATACAATATGTTCGAAAAATATTTACTTCATTTTAATATCTTGATATCAAGAGGCAGTTACCAAAAATAAGCATTTCTTCTGATTTAAAAACGTAGCTTCTCTTGATTATTGCAACATTTTTATATCAAGATTTTCTTTGAAAAAAGATAATAATGTTCTTTTGTTTCGCTTGGATTGTAAGATCATCTTACGTCTCTTCTATAATAATTATTACTTTTGATGTACCAATTTTGATGTGTGCAATTGTAATTGATACACTTCTGTGCAATCATATCTCTTTAGATTCGTGACTGACGAAGCAGTAGATTTACCTCAATAGGTTGCCGTTTCTTTCGGGAGTAGACTGGTTAACAACCAAGGCTATAGGCTCTAGGCTGTTCTGCAATTCCAACCTTAGTTATGGGGGAAAATAAAAAGATTTCTTAAAGGTATTTTAACGTAATTGAATATGGTGAATACAACTGTAATTCAAACTTTCTCCTCCGGTTTCTCATTCCCAGTCGGTAACTTTTAGATCACAATGCGCATCGTATAATATGAAAAATGAGTAATTCAGAAACACAAACTCTATTTCATAAGAGCAGAAATTAATTTCAATAACGAACAGTAGTAATTGTTATATCCAAACTTCGGTGGAGTTCCGATATGAGGACAAGTTCCGATATGAGGACGGGTTCCGATATGAGGACGAGTTCCGATATGAGGACGGGTTCCGATATGAGGACAAGTTCCGATATGAGGACAAGTTCCGATATGAGGACGAGTTTCGATAGGAGGACGGGTTCCGATATGAGGACGAGTTCTGATATAAGGACGAGTTCCGATATGAGGACGAGTTCCCATATAAGGACTGGTTCCGACATTTGGACGAGTTTCAATATGAGGATGAGTTCCGATATGATGACGAGTTCCAATATGAGGACGGGCTCCGATATGAGGACGATTTCTTATATAAGGACTGGTTCCGATATGAGGACGAGTTCCGATATGAGGACGGGTTCCAATATGAGGACGAGTTCCGATATGAGGACGAGTCCGGATAAGAAGTGGGGTTCCGATATGATGACGAGTTCCAATATGAGGACGGGCTCCGATATGATTACCAGTTCCGATATAAGGAAGGGTTCCAATATGAGGACGAGTTCCGATATGAGGATGAGTTCCACTATAAAGACAAGTTCTGATAAGAGGACGAGTTCCGATATGAGAACGGGTTCCGATATGAGGACAGTTCCGATATGAGGACGGGTTTCGACATGAGGACAAGTTCCGATATGAGTAAGAGTTCAGATATGAGGACAGGTTCCGATATGAGGACGGGTTTCGACATGAGGAGGAGTTCCTATATAATTTGGCATGTATAATATAACTATAATTTAACAAGACACAAAAAATATATGAAGAATTAACTAACGAAAGTAAATATTATTTTGCAATGTTTAATGCTTAATAAGTTTTATTTTCAACTAGCACTATAGCCCGGTGTTGCTCAGGTGTAATGAAAGCTTTAAAACTAATCCATGGTCCTGAAGCTCAGACTCTTTGGACGTTGGCACGAAAGACTAAAAGGCAATAGTTGTTTCCAGTTAAAGCGAAACCATAGACAAAAAGAAAAATGAATGGATGTAAGTCAAATTTTGATTTCCTAGCATCGATATCAAATAAGTGTTTTTCGTTGTAAACTGAATTTTGAAGGCAAAATAAATCCTCTGAGTAAATGGTATCATGGCTGAGGCTAAGAACTACAATTATACCTACTTAGAGCCAAACCCGAAGCAAAAACTAAAATAAATGGGCTGAAAAATATAGAGACATACAGGCAGATAAGCAGAGACACACACAAACATCTTGCCTTATATATATATATATATATATATATATATATATATATATTATTGATTTTCTGCACTATTGTAAGAGCTGCAACCTTGAAACTTCTGAATATCGTTTCTTATGTCTTTGTCTATGAGTGTATCAAATTTGAATAAAATCGGACCACTCCTTCTATAACCCGATTTTTTCGATTATCGATTTTCGATATTTATCGGGGTACATCGAAACAAAACCTAGCTAAGAACACTCGCAGACGCTTATAGTACAACTTTGTAAATTTTCAAGAAAAATCGGTTCAGCCGTTTCAGAGTCTATAGGTAACGGACACACACACACACAGACAAAGTTCCATTTATAAATAAATTTAGATTGTCTTTCTTATTTAAAGTAAGGCATTTCTGTAAATTAGGTTCTCAACTATGGAACAATGATTCTTTTTCTTTATCAATTTGATGACCTTCTCAATAGATTTCTCTATTGAGTCCCAGTCTTCATCATCCTTCATATTTTCACCATTATCTGAAAAAATGATTTTTCCCTTCTTTCTTGACAGTCCAAATCATTTTCAAGCGATTCTACCGTTGAATTATTTTGTAATTCATTACCGTCTTCATTATCCATTTTAAGTCATCTTAAGTGGGGAGTGAATTCAATGAATCCCTCTTCAAGGCCAACTTTTAGTATTTCGTTTAGATTCTGCACTACTTCTTTGTTAATTGCTAATTCAACTAATTAGAAGCTTCGAGCATTTGTTCAATAATCTCTAACTTTTTATGAAGGGTGAAAGAATTTCTATTTCTTTTTTTCTCCAGTAGAAGTTTCTTTTGTGCCAGACATTATTACTTCAGAATTTTCAAATTACTAAAAGTTATCAGCAAAGAAAAAAATGCTAGAATGCAACGTATCCCTACATCATCAAAATGGCAACACAGAGCCGTTAAGATAACTTCTAATGTATATATATATATATATATATACATGTGTGTATGTATATAAATATATATATAAAGAAGGACTTCTACTATATATATATATATATATATATATATATATATATATATATATATATATATAATGTCAATAAATGCTGAAAATTACATTTCGTTGAATATTTATTTCAGCGAGAAAACTGTCGCTTCATCAGCAACGATCCAAAACAAAAATTTATTATTTCAAATATTTTAATTAAATTTTTGTTTTCTATCGTTGGAGTGAGTTTTCCCGCTGAAATAGCTATTCAACGAAATGTAATTTTCAGGATTTATTGATAAAAATGTACATATTTGGCTCTGTAAAATACATTATACTATTTACAACGACCAATCTGGCTGAATCATTTTAATATTGATAAAACTAATATGAATGGGATCTGGCTTTGGGGATTTTATCTATATACACTTCATTTTTGGGATGATATATATATATATATATATATATATATATATATATATATATATATATTCCAAACGAGTAATTGCGCGACCTAGGTTTCTACCATGAATGGTGTCTTGTGATTTGCAATAACTGAATTTATCGCTTACCGTTTTTTTAAGAACGCTCACGTAACAATGGATATTTTTAACGCTCACATGCCAGGAAGTTTTTGAACATGCAATTTTTAAAATTACAAGTTTTAAAAAAACACCATTACGTGAGCGTTCTTTGAAAAAAACGGACAAACGCTACAATCAGCTATTGCAAATCGCAAGACACCACTGATGGTAGGAACTTAGGTCGCGTAATAACTCGTTTACTATTGTGGGGCGTTACCCACTTAACTCTGGACTCTTCCTACCAGTATATTAACTGGAAGTTAATCACTCCCGTGGCTTCAGTTCAGCTCAGCACAGTCTGTCTGTCTGTCAGTCACAAGTAAGCCAAGCTTATGTTTACTCTGTTCTCTTGTATCTATGTTTGACTTAATATATGTTGTTAACCATACCACCGTGTTTCGAGTTATCATGTAGTGGTCTCATCATCAGTCCACATCATTTACAAATGGTAAATATTCAAAGGTTCTACAATATAATTGTATTGAACACTTTTTAATACAAATGTGCACTGGTCTAATTTTATTATGACCAGAAACAATATATATATATATATATAACAACTTTAATCATTATTATTAGTGGCCATTCATAATTGAGTAGGCGCTTCGTTTACATATTGAACAGTTTGTTTCTTTAAACTTACATCCTTTGGCAAGGGTAGAGAAAGCCATGTTTAGCTTGGTGCGCCTCTACCACTTCGGCCACGACGAGAAAAACTTTCTGGTGAAACCAAATTCCATGCTTAAAAGCGAACTTTTCTCTCGTTTTCCACGCAGTTTCGTATCCAACGTAAACGAAAAGAATTTATTGGAATGGATTTTTAATAATTCAAGAGATTCTTAATCACTTTAGAATATCTTCCAGATTGCTTACTTGTATTTTAATAGACGCACCGGTTATGTATTAAACAGTATTTGTCTTCTATATGCCGTGTCTCTTAAGAATGTATGCGATCATAGCCTTCCACATCTTTCTTTCTCTTGCTACTCCTCCCAAACCCTGCTCTGTCATCCCTTTGCTCAAGTCCATCAAGTATGTCATGCGCTGCTCTCTAATGTCTCCCTTTCACTCCTATCCGTCCTGTGAGTATTAGATTCTCCAAGCCCTCCTTCCTCATTACATGTTTCAGAAACTTCAACTGTCTTTTCTATTTGAAATCAAGAAAATAAAAGTCAGCAAAATATTCATAATATATGGAAACAAATGTGTGTCAGTTTAAACTGACCTCAGAGGGATAGGGGTTAAAAGCAAACAGAAATAAGGATATCAGTCCAAATAAATTTTCTTCTACTTCTATGTGGCGTGTCTCTTCAAATCCTTTGCGATCATGGCCTTCCACATCTTCCTATCCATTGTAGCTCTTAACACCTTTTCTCTTGTTTCCTCTCCCAAACCCTGCCATCTACTTGATCAAGCTTATCAAGTATGTCACGCGTTGCTTTTCCCTGTCTTTCTTTCCTTCTATCCGTCCTGTGTGTATCAGAGTATCAGATTCTCGAAGCCTTCCTTTATCATTACATCTCCCAGAAACTTCAGCTACGAGCCTGAAATATTTAGATTTACACCTTTTTTCAAGAATTGGATCTGGATCCACTAGGGTAGAGAGAGTCACTGGTTAGCCCTGTGATGCTATACCTCTTTGGTTACGAAAGAAAAATCAGGCGAAGAAAAATTTATGCGCTTTCAAAAGATATTTCGTCAGTTATTTCTCGGTCCTTTTGTGGTGAAACTGGAGTGACCTATCTTCTGGACGATCGTATATGAAGACCATGCGCTGCTCACGCTACACGTAACCCTCTTTCTCAGCCATGCCGGCATGATACAAAGTAATACATTTCATTTATGGACAGCTTGGCTGCAGGTGAGCCCGGAAAGTCGGCATTGTTGAGAGCAAGACAGCGGGGTTTTAAAAAAAGTGTTTACCTTCCACGAGATGGTCTGCCTTCCTGGGATATTGAGCTTCATTTGCCCGACTCAGCTGATTATGAGCCGCCAGGTTCCCTCCTTCGACCATTTCCGGCTATATGAGACGCATTCCGCAAAAGCATTTTATATACAGTGGGAGCTTTTCTCCACTATTAACCCCGGTCATGACAATTTTTAGGACATATACGATGTACGTAAATATTTATTACAATATATAAGCATTATATTATTATATCAGTCAGTCACGATCATGTCTCGAAAGGAATATAAGAGACTGAACAGAATATTTTCCCCGCACTCGGTTGCTATTACATTATAGCCGTAGACCAGCAAGAGACTGGTTGCCAACAATGTCCTACTATTTAATCCATAGCTAGAGGAAAGAGATAGATTAATACTTTTCTCAAGATTGTTTGCGCGCAAGTGGAATTCGAACTTTGCGCGCAAATGGAATTCGAACTCGGATTTTCGGTCCCTCGTTCCGAGCCGATATCCACTGCACCAACCACGTATATATATATATATATATATATATATATATATATATATATATATATATATCAGCATGCAGTGTGGGTATAGAAGAATCCAAAGGAGTATCCTTTACATACAGTGGTAGGATAACTCTCTAAGAGAGCTCTAAACATATATGCATATAAATACATATAGGGCAAATATAAGAAAAATTAAGACAAACACATTATTTCATGGTGAATCGGAAGTTTGGGCCTATTTCAGGCGAACCATCGTCAGCTTCCGTCTTTATTTTACAAAAGATTTTACACGAATATTCGAATTCCATTTGCATTCACTTGCGCGCAAACCACCTTGAGAAAAGTATTAATCCATCTCTTTTTCTTATATATATATATATATATATATATATATATATATATATATATATATTGGATGTGTGTTGTAGTATAATGGCTATCGATTCGCAATGAGAACTCGGAGAACCGATTTCGAATTCCAGTTGAATTGGTTGCATTCACTTACGTGCAAATAACCTTGGTCTCTATGGATTGGATAGTAGGACAAATTGTGTTCTATAGCCTTGGTTGGCAACCAGTCTAACGCAGAAAGAAATGGCAACTTACTGAAAGAAAATCCTCTGCCTTGTTAGTTATAAATCGAGAAAGACATGATCGGCAAAGTCACGTATGGCACTTAACTGACTGATATACGTTACATTATGTACATTCAGTCTGATTATCCCGCAGTAGATTGCTATTACTTTCTGCGGTAGACTGGTTGCCGACCAAGGCTATAGAACCCAATCTGTCCTGTTATTTAAGCTATAACTGGAGGTAAATGACGGATTAATACCTTTCCCAAGGGTATTTGTGGGTAAGTGAGCGCAAGGAATTCAACTGGAATTCGAACTTATCCGAGCCGATAACCACTGCACCACAACGCACATCCGTACATTACTTGTTCTAAAAGCTAAAAAAATGAACAAACTTTAAAATATATAATAAAACGTTAATTAAAGAAATACACTAGAAAGCAAGAATAATTACGAAATTACACATAAATAAACAAATATTAAAAAGTATGCTAATTTTAGCAAATGTAGTAGAAAAAGATAATTAAAATTGTAGATCATGATTTAAGCCTAAAATACTCGGAGATAATGAAGTCATCATTTAACATAAAATAATTTTGGCAGTACATTAAACCTTAACTATCAATTGATAAAAAAAAAATGGACGAGAATAGAAAATGCAATGTTGATAAATATAAATTTAGTTAAGCAAAAATATGAAATCAAAATAAAACAATCTTCAGTTTAGTTGTACAAAAAAAATAAATCTAAAAGTACGGCAACCATGGATGAAGGTGAAAGAATGAATAATAAACAACACACACACACACACACACACACACACACACACACACACACACACACACACACATACACACACACACATACACACACATATTATATATTTATCCAAGTGAAGAAGGAACGAAGAAAAAATGAATAACGTTCAAAACATTAATTTAAAACAGTGCTCAATATAAAATAAAATAGTGCTATGAATATTTATTACAAATTATAGTTTAGAACATGTAAAAATTATCATTTTGCTTTGATATTGAAAGGACAATGTCTCATCAGTTAGTGATAAGACATTGTCCTTTCAATGTCGAAACAAAATGAACACTTTGTAGTAGATGATAATTTGTACATGTTTTAAACTATTATTTATAATATATATATATATGTGTGTGTGTGTGTGTGTGTGTGTGTGTGTGTGTGTGTGTGTGTGTGTGTGTGTGTGATAAAAATAAAATAAATATTTAGGAAACAACAACATATGGATTATAATATATATATATAATAAAAATATAAGTCCTGATGAAGATTATAACAACAGAAACATTATAATGTTGGCTACCCTACAATAAATCCAAATATTTATTTCATTTTTTATATCTCACATTGTCGGAATTCATTTTCCATTTCCTTCAATATACGTATGTAAGTTTGTATTTTTGCATGTATGTATGTATGTATGTATGTATGTAACTCCTAATAAACAGGATAATCATAACACACACACACACACACACACACACACACACACATATATATATATATATAATAAATAGAATAAATTAACAACTTACAAATTATATTAAATGCTAATATTACTTTTAAGCGATATTTATTTTTAATACATATGTGTATTTTTATTCAACACAAAAAGTTCTTTAATTTCTCAAAACATGTATACATATATCAACTTATTAATGAATAATAGTCTTTTAAATGCATACATATGAGTATGCGAAAAACTTATACATGCACATATTTGTTTATGTGTGTGTCTGGGGAGTGTATGTGTGTGTGTCTGTAAATTATTATCTTTTATTCTTTTATTCTTAGATATTCTGTTAAATATCAAAAGCTGTAATTAGATTCCTTAATAAACATTAAAAAAGAAAATGGTCTTTTCGTATCTGAAAGACGCGTCAGTACTGGTTCAATCAGTTATTACCTTGCAGCCAAATTGATTGATTCCAAGAATTTAGTTTTTGTTTTTTCTCCCCGTCTGTTTCCAGTAATATATATATATATATATATATATATGTGTGTGTGTGTGTGTGTGTGTGTGTGTGTGTGTGTGAGAGAGAGAGAGAGAGAGAGAGAGAGATGAGAGAGCGTGTGTGTGTTGATTCTATCATTTAACTCGATATAGAATGTTTGTTTAAATTACAAGCTTATAAACATCTGATTTATATATCAAAGAGCATCCTATATATATATATATATATATATATATATATATATATATATATATCAATTTCACCCCAAGCTAAGCAGTAAAACAGCTAGAGGTTATTGGGTGTGGAATAGTTACAAACAGGAACATTGCTAAGAGGCGAAAACAAAGGTAGTAGACAGCGAGTGATATTACATATATATATATTTTTTTAATTAAAGTTGGCTGGAAACCATTGATCTGAAAGGGAGTTCCACAACCAAGAAGCAAGATAGACTGTAAATTGGAGACTTTTGCTTTGTACAAGCCCATCAGATATATTTCGCACTGTTTTTCCTGTTTCTATTTCTCTCTATCCGTCCTTTGAGTATTAGATTTCCCAAACCCTCCTTCCTCATTACGTGTTCCAGAAACTTCAGTTGTCTTTTAGTGATGTCAAGTATAAGTTTGCTTCCTCTCCCAAACCTCATTGTTACTCACCTGTTCGGTCCATAATATCCTCAGCATCCTTCTGTAGAACCAAATTCATTTTGCTTAGAGTCTCTCCATTTTTTAAGATATTGTTCAGCATTCGCTGCCATATAGGAGGACACATATCACATAACATTCCAGTACCCTTTTCTTTGTTTTCAGCGAAATCTTCCTGTCTCTCAATACTCCGCTTAGCTTTTGAAATGGAGTTGTCATTTTCAGGTCCTCCTTTTATTGATGATCACGCATTCACACTTCTTGATAGAACTATTTACAGTGAACGACAAAGAGTTCAAGCAACCATCTAAGGAGGGTTGTTTAAATTTAGCCTTTTCTTTCTAGACTGGATGTCATCTAATGAAAGTAAAAACAACCAGTCACCATTGATAGTTGGGGAAATGAATGAAAATGTATTTTGTGAAAGACAAAACAACTGAATTAGTAACTTCTGCGAATAGTATAATGGGCAGGTGTTCAGGAACAGAAATTGACGGACCGGCCGAATTTGAATTCTAACCTAATATATATATATATATATATATATATAGTGTGTGTGTGTGTGTGTTGCTATTTTACACTTTTCATTTTATGCATGTGCTATGTCTGTCCTTAATTTTGTCGACTGCACAGTATAGTAGTGTCCGTTGGGCAACGTCTGTAAGAAAAAGAGCACCATGGCAAAATTTATTCAACATAAAATTTGGAAACGGTATCCTGTACTGCTTGGCATTCGCGCCGGAAACTCCTATAAAACATTTCGGAGTGTTTAGGTGTCAATCTGAGGACAGTGCAGAGAATTAGGAAACAGTTGAATGAGTCTAATGGTGATTACGAAGGAAAGCTCGCTCTAATCGTTCAGATAAGAAAATAACTTCCGATTCTGATGTTGAGGGCCTCAGACTCAACACGGAGTCCTACATCAAGAACCTTAAGGAAGTAAGGGTCAAGAGGGTGGCTACTGAAAAACCCTAGGTCTGGCAAAAGAAACTGCACCATACCACACAAACAAGAGTACCCAATCGTGGCTGTCTGACAATTCCTGAAATCACTTCACCCCTTACATCTGGCCATCAGTCGTCCCAGACTGTAATTCCCTTGATTATTATGTGTGAGGCTCGGTTGCTCTCTTTCTCTCTCTCTCTCTCTCTCGCTCTCTCTCTCTCTCACTATCTCTCTGTCGCTTTCTCTTTCTCTGTATCTCTAAAACATGTCATATTAAAATGTGATTTCGCCTACAAAGGGGAATGCAAGTTCAATATCTGCCAAAGTGCTCATTTTTTTAATTGAATCTTTCGAATGCACAGTCTAGTAAACTTATTTTGTTAAAATATTGCAAATAATATAAAAATGATATCGGATAAAAACCCATTGATTCCTTAAAAACTATATATATGTATATACATATTTATATATATAATGTTAAAACAAACAAATTATATATATATATATATATATATATATATATATAGATGAAAAAACATGAAAACACACACACACACACATATATATACATATGAAAAAACATGAAACACAGACACACCAAAAAAACATACAGACACACACATGCATACACAAACACTTACACACACACACACACACATTCAAATGACAATAATAAAGAACCAGAAAAAACACACACACCCAAAAACACAGACACACACATACATACATACAGACACATACACACACATAATCACTAAATTTAAATGAAAACCCGAAACAATAAAAAAAGAACCAGATGACCCATAAAAAATAATTCTAAAACAATTCAAAGACGAAATCAAGGAGCGCTCACACACACGCACACACAGACACAGACACACACACACACACCAAATTCAAAACAGCGTCGAAGTAATAAAAGCAACCAACTGACAGATGAAAAGACATGGAAATAAACAAAGGCGCCTAGAAGATAATTTTTAAGTACTAAAGAGGAAACCCCAAACCAAAATCATTTCAAATTACGAAAAGCACTTGATCCATTTATTTATTTATTTATTTATGCACATGCTGATGTGAGAAAACACAGACTAATCAACACGCCGACATTTGATTTATTTACTTTATTTATTTTATTTTTTACTTCATTGATTTGATTTATTTCTTTATTATTTATCTTTATTTTAATTTTCCACTTACATATATATAAACAGGAACTTGGCCCTCAGAAACAAAAGGAACTCGATATGTATAGCCACAAATTTATTCGTCTGAAGAGAGTCAATCTTAGACTCGAAATACGTGTACCGTCACAAATACCATTATGAACACTTAGAATATCATGATATGTATAATATCTTTGTACAACAATAAATATACACTTTAAAGTAAACGTTCATGGCCTCTCACAGTTTTTTTCTTTATATATATATATATATATATATATATATATATATATATATATATATATATTCGTCATCCACATAGAAGCTTGTTTCGCTGTATTACAGCTCATGTATATTGATTAATTGATTGCACCTAGCATGAAACAGTCTGTCGCCTCTGAGTGTTAACATTAATGTTTATTTATATATATATATATATATATGTGTGTGTGTGTGTGCGCGTGCGCGCGCGCTGGCTTTTAATACAGTAGCAGTAAGCTTCCATAAATAAACCTTACATCCGCAGCAACTCTGGAATATAAAAACACGTGTACTCTAAAGTAAATCTCTCCTTCGGGTCTTCCTCTTTAGAAAGATGTGATATGAACTTTTTATGCTGAAATTAAAAGAGCTGTAAACGCTTTATACCAACACAATCAATTCCAGTCGAATTTATTCATGAACATTTCGTAGTTTATGCAATTTACTTCTAATAAAAGAAACTCTGGTTCTAAACTTGTCTTTTGTTAATTAGTTTAATAAATATTATCCTTACTTTGCAAATCAATTAGTCTTGTTTTGTGCATTTACTATTTTTCACAGCCATTATCTCATGTAATACAAAATGTACCCGTAAGAAGCCTTACACATTTACGTATTGAAGCAGCTAATGAATATACATATATATACTAGCAGTATAGCCCGGCGTTGGTAGGGTTTAATGAAAGCTTTAAAACTAATCCATGATCCTGGAGCTCAGACTCTTTGGACGTTGGCACGAAAGACTAAAAGGCAATAGTTGTTTCCAGTTAAAGCGAAACCGGAGACTGAAAGAAAAATGAATGGATGTAAGTCAAATTTTGATTTCCTGGTATCGATATCAAATAAGTTTTTTTCGTCGTAAACTGAATTTTGAAGGTTAAATAAGTCCTCTAAGTAAATGGTATCATGACTGAGAACAAGAACTACAATTATACCTACTTAGAGCCAAACCCGAAGCAAATACTAAAATAAAAGGGCTGAAAAAATACAGACATACAGGCAGATAAACAGACACACACAAACAAACATCAAACAATATATATATATATTATCGATTTTCTGCACTATTGTAAGAACTGAAACCTTGAAACTTCTGAATATCGTTTCTTATGTTTTGTCTATGAGAGTATATGTTATGTCGTGAGTAAGAATAAATAACTCAACAACAGGAATAGGTTAATCGTTGTATTCCGTGAAAATAGTATTTACAAAGGTTATTAGTATCCAATACAAGAATAAGGGTTAATCGTCTCAACCGTCGTAAGACGTAGTATGAGCAATGGGTACTTCCGGGTCGTTACCGGAAGTCTACGACTGACTTGTCGATCGGCTGCTACTCTCCTACGTAGATGCCACCATTACTTTACATCGTACAAAACCCCCTCCTAAGACTTTTGCTGTCAGTCATACTTTTTCCTTTTCGGATCCACTGTTAACTGGTGCGTCGCTTTCCTTTTTCTGGTTGATTTTCTACTATTTACTTCTTGCCTCTGAGGCATCTCTAGCTGAAATGTGTCATACAGATCTTCCACATTTTCGTCCCACCTTTGAGACGCGACAGTTGTTTCCTCCGAAAGTCTTTTCTTTATTTGATTCACATGCCTTTATGTACAAATTTTGGCCCTTGAACCATATAAAGCATGTTTCCTACGCGTTCTTTTATTTCCCTGGCATCCAGGAAGCAGTATTATTTTTGTAATTCCTGAAATAAACTTTTTCATTTACCAAGAATCTTCTTTTTTGTGTGCTCACGATGGGTGTATCCACTTTCTTCGTCGGGATTAATTTGTCGAAAACCGATCGCACCTTTCTCGCGAACATCAGTTCGGCCGGTGACAGTGCTGACGGCGCGGCTTTGTTCGGTGTAATTCTATACACTTGCAAAAATAATTGCAAAGCCTTTTTCGTGGGTGTCCCTGTTGCTTTTCTTCGTGCTCTTTTCAGGGTGTCCACAAACCTTTCCGCTAATCCGTTCGAACGTGGGTGATAAGGTGGGGTTTTTATGTGTTCCACCTGAATCGTTTCGCAAAACTCTTTGAAATCCTTCGACGTGAATTGCGTTCCGTTATCGGTCACAATTGTGTCCACGACACCAAATCTCGCAAATAGCTCGTGTAGTCTGCTTATAGTGTTTCCCGCCGTGGGTCGCTTCATTTGAAAAACCTCAGGCCACTTGCTATAGCTATCTACTATTATTAAGTAATATATTTTCCCAATCGGACCGGCAAAATCAATATGTACTCTTGACCATGGTCTGTCTGTTTTAGGCCAGGGTTTCTGTAATACATGGGGCGATTTCGCCGCAAGAGTGCAACCTTCACATTTACCAACCATGGACGCGATGTCTGAGTCCATGCCCGGCCAGTATACGTAAGACCGCATCAGGCTCTTCATCCGGTTCACTCCTGGATGTCCCGTATGGAAGTCTTTTAGAATTCTTTTCTGTAATACCTTGGGTATCACCACTCTTTCACTATATAATAATACGTTGTCACAGATTGAGAATGTTTCTGAAATTCGCTGGTCCTTTTCCGTTAGCTTTGTTTTTACATCCTTGATGTATTCATCCATTAATGCTTCCTTCTTGATGTCTGATAATGACACAGGTAATTCTCTGATAGTTTCCGTAAGCGTATTTTTTACTTCTACTTCAGATCTAAGTGCCGCTATTACCGTGTCCTCCAAAAGTTCGCTAGATTTTGGAATGAGCCTAGACAACCTATCTGCGTGCCCAATCTTGCCTGATGGTAGGTATTGTAAGTTGAAGTTGTCATTTAATAGTAATCTCAACAACCGGTTCACAGTATACGTGGGGAGTCCTTTTTTGGAACCGTAAATGGTTAACAGCGGTTTATGATCCGTCTGAAGTGTAAAATGTCTCCCATGAATATATCTATGGAATTTGGTAACCACGAAAATTATTGCCAATGCTTGCTTTTCAATTTGCGAATAGCTACGTTCAGCCGGCAGTAGTGATCTGCTCGCATGTGCGATCAGCTTCATTTCTCCGTCCTTCCACCTATGTAAAATACATGCGCCAATCCCGTATGTGCTGGCGTCGCAAGCTCTTACGATTTCTAACTTAGGATCGTAATGGGTCAAAAATAAATCTGATGTTAATTTATCTTTGATTTCTTCAAACGCTTGCTTGCATTCCTTTGACCAGCACCATACTTTGTCTTTTTTTAGTAATTCATTCAACGGCGAACGCAACTTATGTAGATTCGGGATGAAATCTTGATAATAGCTCACCAAACCCAAGAAGCTTTGTAGAGTTTTCACGTCTTTTGGTTCCGGCATGTTCCGAATCGCATAAGAGCGATTAGGATCTGGTTTTTTACCATCTTTATTCACAATATGGCCTAGGTATTTGATTTCTTTTAACAAAAAATCACATTTACTCTCCTTGACTTTAAAACCATAATTGCGTATTCTCTTGAATACTTCACGCAGATGATCTTTGTGTTCCTCGACCGTTACACTTTTGATTAAAATATCATCGAGGTATGCAATAGCGAAGTCTAGTCCAGCTAACATATTGTCCATAGACTGTTGGAAAACCGCTGGAGCCGTTTTTATCCCAAACGCCAACCGTTCGTATTTGTATAATCCCTTATGGGTATTTATACACAATAGCTTAGAACTTTCATTTTCAACAGGGATTTGAAGATATGCCTCACTGAGGTCGATCTTTGTGAAAAACTTCCCGCCATTTAGCCTAGAAAATACTTCCTCTGGGCTCGGTAGAGGATAATGGTAGTCCTCAATGGCGTTATTCAACCCAGTAGAAAAATCAGCGCATATCCGGATATCCCCCGACTTCTTTTTCACATAAACTGCTGGCGCGGCCCAGTCACTATATTCGATTTTTGACAATATGCCTAATTTCTCTAATCTCTCCAATTCAGCGTCAATTTTGCTGATAGCCGCATAAGGCGCATTTCTTTTCTTCTTGAATACAGGTGTCATGTCTTCTTTTAATTTAATTCTTGCAGCCGTTTTAGTACACCTGCCTAATGCTTCTGTAAATACTTCGGGGAAATCTTTCTTTAACTCCGCCTTCAATACTTTTATATCGTCAGTCGTGTCTTCTTTTATATTCTTGCAATAAGCACTTATGGGCAGATCCCACAAATCAAACTCATTAATCCAATCTGTCCCAAACAAATTGTTTGTTCCATTCATGACGAATATTTTTAATTTTTTAGTTTGGTTATAAAAGTTGACATTGAGAATCAGCTCACCCTCGAATTTGATTTCCTTTCCTGTAACTGTTTTCGTAACTTTATTCGCCTTCCTCAAGATTGGTTTATTCAGCTTTCGCCACGTTTTTGTGTTTATTATACTTATGTCAGATCCACTATCGAGCTGCATTTTTACTGTCTGTTTGAGTATTTTTACCTCTAAAAATTTCCTAATACCGCGATTTTGCTCATCCGATCTTGCTATTTTTACTTGCGTTTTAGTTCTAAATCTACATTTGGCCTTTTTCTGACCTTGCCTGTTACAGTTTCTGCAAGTTTTACGTCTAAAAGGGCAGTCGCTACAGCCATAACAAGCTTTTGGAGGGGGTCTTTTTTCCCAATTTTGTCCCCTCCACCATAGGCGAGTGATTCTTTTGTCTCGGAGACAGAGACCGAAAACGTGACTTCCGTTTTACTTTTTTAACGCTTGCTACTGCAGATTCCTGAATTTTCTTGGCGTCTTCCTTTATGCTTACGCATTTTTGACAAAAATCCGTCAACTTTTGGAGTGAGATATCCTGCTCGCTTTCCAGCTTTGTTAAAATTCTCCTCCTCATTTCACTGTCTTTCCCTGACACTAGGCCTTGCACAAAAATTAGGCATTTAAAATTATCTGCTGATAGTTCCGAAAGCCTAAAATCATCACAGTTTTTGTTGACAACCGAGGCGAACGTTGTATAGTCTTCGTCCTCGTTTTTTGTAAATTTAAGCACTTCCACCTTTTGTGAAACAAGGACAACTTTGGACTAAATAATTCCTTCAGCAGACCTACTGCTTGGTTAAATTCCAGGTCCCTTGTTTTCTTGGTAGAATAAAATCTGTGAACTTATTGTGTTCATATGTTCCTAGTTTTCTAAGGAGCAGTCTAATCTTTTTGTCAGAAGACCAGGACTTGCAATCAATTTCATAGAAATCCTGGTACCGATGATAATACCTCTCGAACGTTTTCTCCTCGTCCGGATTATATGTAAAACTTTCGATGGTTGACCAGTTAGTATTTTGCGAAAAAGTACTATCGTCCGAGTTTTTATTTTTTTCGAGAATTGCTTCCCGTAAGAGCTCTTGCATTTCTATGCTCTTTTTTGTATTTTCTTCCTGCAATTTTTGTTGTTCTTCCTGAAATTTTTGTTGTTTTTTCTCACTATCCAACTGCATCTGTAACATTTTCTCTTGCAATTCCAATTGTTGTTTGTCGTTTCTTTCTTGTATTTCTATTTGTAGTTTACGAAATCTTTCTTCGCTTTCTCTTTGTTGTTGCATCTGATATTTTATCAGTTCCAACATGGAAGCTTGAAATTGTTCCATTTTTTATTTTTCCAGAGAACAAAACTCAATTATATATTTCTCTCTTTTCACAGAGGGGAGGGTCACAAATTTCAACCCAAAAGTTTTTCGCAACAACAGAAAAATAGCAAACTGTAACGTGCAATTTCTTCGCTGTGTATACGACTTTACCGCGTACTTTTGCTTTTTTTTTTCGTCGTAGTTACAAATTTGCCTGTGCTCCACGAGAGAAAAAAAAATTTTCCCCGTTCGCTGACTAAAAATCAGTCTTTCCTCTGATTAACAACTCTCGTTACCACTGTTCTGCTGTGGCACAAGTTTGTATTTTTTTCCGAGTACTTTCGATGTTTGAGTTCTTTCTCTACGTATGTCTGACAATCTTTTTCCACGTCTGTTCTACAATCTTCTTCCACGTCTGTTCGACAATCTTCTTCCACGTCTGTTCGACAATCTTCTTCCACGTCTGTTCGACAGTCTTCGTCGCCACTGTTATGTCGTGAGTAAGAATAAATAACTCAACAACAGGAATAGGTTAATTGTTGTATTCCGTGAAAATAGTATTTACAAAGGTTATTAGTATCCAATACAAGAATAAGTGTTAATCGTCTCAACCGTCATAAGACATTAGCAATGGGTACTTCCGGGTCGTCACCGGAAGTCTACGACTGACTTGTCGATCGGCTGCTCGGCACGCTCTCTACCTACGTAGATGCCACGATTACTTTACATAGTAATGGAATAGTCCATTATAGCCGAATAACCGCGGGCGTCCCAAAAGTATAAAATTTGATTAAAATCGGACCACTCCTTCTATAACCCGATTTTTTCGATTATCGATTTTCGATATTTATCGGGGAGTACCTCGACACAAAACCTAGCTAAGAACACTCGCAGACGCTTATGGTACAACTGTAAATTTTCAATAAAAATATGTTCAGCCGTTTCAGAATCTATAGATAATGGACACACACACACACACACACACACACACACACACACACACACACACACACACACACAAAGTTCCATTTATAAATAAGTTTAGATGCGTGTCTATATTTCTGAGGTGAGGTAGTGTAATTATTTACACTATTTACCCTGTTTACAAAGATGTGCGTGGGTGGTGCAGTGGATATCAACTCGGAACGAGAGATCAGGGTGCCGAGTTCGAATTGCAGTTGAATTCCTTGTATTCACTTACGCACAAATACCCTTCGGAAAGGAATTAATTCGTCTCTTCCCTCCAGTTATGGGTTAAATAATAGGACAGATTTGGTTCTATAGCCTTGACTGGCAACCAGTCTACTGTAGAAAGCATAGATAACCTAATGCGAGATAATCTTCTGCCTAAGCAGAAGTATGCCACTTAATTGACTGACATATCAACATTCAGAAACAGCCTTGGTCTGCCTACCCTATTTGAATTGCCATGGTCTGCCTACCCTATTTGAATTGCCTTGGTCTGCCTACCCTATTTGAATTGCCTTGGTCTGCCTACCCTATTTGAATGGATTATCAGGAAAATACAAAAGATCTTATAGCACCAGAACGACCTACAAAAGTGGTTCAACACTCTGCAGACACCTTCTCTAAGTAAGAGGAGGACATGATTAAGGACTGCATGTACGTCATCCTATGCAGCTGTGCATAAAGGAGAAACAAGCTGCCTCTTTGTGATAAGACTTCAGGAACACCGTAAAGCTGTAGCACAAGTGGAAATAGAAAAATCAAGGAATAAATCTGACCACAGATATATGGAGGGAAAAGACAGATCACCACCCTCTGTAGGATGAGGTTGAAATAACAGAGAATATCACTGAAAAATACGAAAACTTAGAGAGGCAGCACATATGCTAGGCCTGAAAAATGCTAAGTCGTCAAAGCATAGAAATGATTACAATAAGGAACCAATAATACGGAATTCTAGAGAACAACAATAATAAAAAACTGTAATATAAGCTTTGGTAAAACAATGGTTACTGAGGCATTAAATTCAATACCTAGCCACATCACTTAGAGAGTTGAGTTAAGGGAAATGAGTTATATTGAGACATTCAGAAGATGCAGGACACGTGGGACGAGAATAATCTACCGCGGTGAAAATTCAAATCACATGAAGAAGGCCGGAGCGTACAACAGCCGAAATGCTGTGAATATGGTAACAAAGATGAGAACAAGAGCTCGATCAATGAAAATACAGTAAATATAGTGTAAATATATAAACACAATGTATGACTTTTTAGATGGTGTGTCGGGAATCACATAATTTTATAAATAGATGAATATTAATAAAATTTTATCAATTTAATAATTTTTTATTATAATTTTATATCAATTTAACATATATATAAACAATTTCATATTTTTATCACATAGTTTTAATTTAATTTAATAGTTTTAATTATATATTAGTTTAGTATATATAATTGTTGTCACACAAAAAGGTTACTGAATGATAAATAAACAAAACGGAGGTTGGAAAATGAAACATTAATCTTTATGACATCAGCAAAATAATCAATTGCGTAAAGTAGATAATACCTGCTAGTGGTGACCTATCAGAGAACAATATAATATTTAACTGCCTCCCCACTTGAGACAAAATGTGGTGCATGCTTTTTTTAGTGATCCGAGCCATATACCTCAGACAAAATTTTTTGTCTAAGGCAGAGAGCCCAGCAATCTCAGAAAAGCATCTGAGCTAGGTTAATCGCTAGACAACAATATAGATATTTATCTGCCTAGCTACTTGTGACATAATGTTGCACAAAGCCTTTTAAATTTGAGTAATCCCAGCCATATAGCTGAAGCAAAGATTTTAGTCTACCCTTCGGTGGAGCCTCCTCTGTGTTACTCTCCACTCAAAGGCAGAGAGCCCGACAATGTCAGGAAAGCCTATGAGTGACGCTAATCGCTAGACAGCGATATAGGAATTTAGCTGCTTCCCTACTTGAGACAAAATGTGATACAAGGCTTTTGTAATATAGCTAATCCGATCCATATAGCTCGGAAAAAATGTTAGTCTACTTTTCCCTAGACGAGACTCAATCTTTCGGCGGATCCTCGTCTGGGTTACACTCTGCCCGAAAGCAGAGAGTCCGACGTGAGAATTGCGTCTAAACGACGTTGAACGTTAGACAACAATATAGACATTATCTGCCGCCACATTTGAGAAAAAATGTGACACAAGAACTTTTCAATATGAGTGATCCGAGCCATATAACCCAGGCAAAAAAATTAATTTTCCTCAGATGAGACTCTATCCTTCGGCGAAACCTTGTCTGAGTTACTCTCTGCCTTCGGAGAGTCCGACAATGTCAGCAAAGCGTCGAACAACGTTAATTGCTAAACAGTAATGTACCCCACTGTCACAATTGTGTCAAACGTACTTATGAGGATTGACACATAACCATTAATGTACATAGATAGGTATAAACACACCCACTTTTTAGTTTTTCTTTTCAGGTTGATGCCAAATCGGTTTGTATCCCTTCTTTTCCTCTTACTTTGTCTTTTACGGATTTTTTCTTTTTTTTTTATCTCAGAGGTTTTTTGATGAATGGGCCCATCAAATGGTTCGAAAAGAATTTCCATAAGCTCAACATCCACTAAAATATCGTTCCCTTAAGCTATATGACGATTTTTTATTTGATTCCAATGCATTTTCTGCACTCTTTCCGGTCTTTTGACTAAATATATAATCCTACTAAATCTTTTGATGATAGCTCCAGCTTGCCAATGCCTTTTCTACGCCTGATACATTGGGTAAAAAACATTTCACTCATTTGGTAAAATTTATTTCCAGTTTTTTTTACCGTATGTTCGACTTTTTTCTTATTTCGTATCAGCTTGTCAAAGACTGATCTTAATTTCTGCGCGAACATAATTTCCGTCGAAGTAATGGCTGTAGGCGCATTTGGTGTAAGCCGTTACACTTGTAAAAATTGCTGCAATGCTACATCAGAGGACCCACCGTTCAAATTTTTTACGGCTCCCTTAAAAGTATTTACAAAAGCTCTGCCTGACCATTGCATCTAGGGTGGTAAAGGGCAATTTCTATGTGCACTACCACAAAAAGTTTACAAAATTCTATAAATTCTTTTGATGTAAATTGAGAGCAGTTATACGAAACAATCAAATCTGTTAGCTCGAACATGGCGAACAGTTTGTGTAGAAACCCAATTACTACTCCCGTGGTTGGTTTATTACGTCTCAAACCTCAGGACACTTTGAAAACTGTTTAAAACGATCAAATGATATGAACCGTTAAGTGGACCAGCAAAGTCAATGTGCAGACGTGACTATGTGCGATCAGTTTCTGGTCACCGGTTGGACTCTACTGGTGGTGCTTTAGCTTCCCAAGCATTGCCTTTGCAAGACTTTACCAAACTTTGTTTCTATGCATGCTACTCTAGTATATATAACTTCTAAGTAAACTTTTAAATTTGGATATACCCGGATGTTCTGTGTGGAATTCTTTAAGTATTCGTTTTTGTAGTGATAAAAGCACCACTATTCTTTCGCTGTTCATGAGAAAAGTCTTTGCAAATTGAAAATTCTTCGGATTCTGTTTTACCTCTGTCTTTTAGTTGTTATTTTTTTTATTTCCACAATAAAATTGTCATCCAACACTTTACATTTTATTTCTTTCTAAGTCACAGGAAGTTCCCTCACAGTATTTCATCGTACATTTTAAATCTCTACTTCTGCTTGTGGAGAAGCAATGACCATGTCTTCCAAAGGTTCACTATTTTTTGGAATAAGTCTGGAAAATGCGTTCGCGTGACTCAATTTACTTGATGATAAGAATTTTATCCTGAAATCGTAATTTACTAAGATGGCTCTCCATTGTTGTAACCCAGCAGCTGTATGGATAGGTAGGCCTTTTTTGGGCCCGTAAGTAGCTAGCGGGATGTGTGTTGTGGTACAGTGGGTATCGGCTCGGAACGAGAAACCGGGGAGCCGAGTTCGAATTCCAGTTGAATCCATTGTATTCACTTACGCGCAAATACCCTTGGGAAAGGTATTAATCCGTCTCTTCCTTCCAGTTATGGGTTAAATAGCAGGACAGACTGGGTTCTATAGCCTTGGTCGGCAACCAGTCTACCGCAGAAAGCAATGGCAACCTACTGCTGGATAGTCTTCTGCCCAGTCAGTCATGTCTCTTTCGAGACATGATCGCCCAAACGTGTATCACGTATGGCACTTAACTGACTGAAATAGCTAGCAATGATCTATAATTCGTTTGCAAAGTAAACCTTCTTCCGTAAAGGAATCTATGAAATTTTGTAAGGGAAAGCACAATCCCTAAACTCTTCTTTTCCATTACGGAATAATTCTTTTCGGCTGGAAGAAGCGTCCTAGATGAGTGTGCAATAGGTTTAATCGAACTGCCTTCTAGTTTATGCATAATGCAGTCTCCTATTCTCTAGGAACTAGCGTTGCTTGCTACGATTATTTTCTTGTTTGGACCGTAATGCGTCAAAAACAAGTCCAACGTTATTTTTATTTTTTCAAATGCTTCCTGGAACTCCGTCGTCCACACCCCTCTGGTGTCTTTTTCTAGTAGTTCATTTAACGAAACTCGCAAGCGATGCATGCTTGGTACGAATATGTTGTAATAACTTGCTAAACACAGGAAACTTCGTAGGAGGCTTACATTTTCAAAAAGAGGCATGTCTTTTATAGCACCAGATTGCGCTGGATATTTTTATCAATTCAGTCAGTTAAGTGACATATGTGATACACACTTTGGGCGATCATGTGTCGAAAGAAACATGACTGACTGGGCAGAAAATTTTCCCGCAATAGGATGCCATTACTTTTTGTATTAGACTGGTTGCCAGCCAAGGCTATAGAACCTAATCTGCCCTTTTATTCAACCCATAGCTGTAGCAAGAAAAGGTGGATTATATTATTAAGTACTAATTAGTGGGGGATTAGTTTACTACTTCAATAAAAAAAACCGACCCCGCTCTTTATGACCAGTAGAATTTTTAATTGTGCTTTCAACTATTCAGTCAGTTAAGTGTCAGACGTGATACACGCTTTGGGCGATCATGTCTAGAAAGAAACGTGACTTACTGGGCAGATAATCCCGCAGTACGTTGCCATTGTTTTCTGCGGTAGACTGATTGAGAGCCAAGGCTATAGAACCCAACCTGTCCTATTATTTAACCCATGACTGGAGGGAAGAGATGGACTAATACCTTTTCAAGGGGTATTTGTGCGTAAGTGAATGCAACGAATTAAACTGAAATTCGAACTCGGCTCCGCGATTTGTCGTTCCGAGTCGATATCCACTGCAACACAATTATTTTTTGTTATCACCCCGAGCAAGGCGGGAACGCTACTGATATGCAAGGGGCTACATAAGAGTAAAATAAAAAAAATTAGATAGAAGGAGAGTAAAGAGAATGATGAAGCAGTTAAGGATGGGAATGTAGATGTGATGACAGCTGCAAAGGTGGAGAGGAAGGAGAAGATATACAGTGTGGTATAGAAAGAACTATAGTCAAGTGGTTAAGAGATGGGCATTGGCATTGCATTTAAATTCCTAGAGGTTGTAGCCGTCAGGAAAGCAAGATTATGGTAGCGAGTTCCACAGGCGGGAAGTGCGACAAAAGAAGCTGAAAGAGTAGAATTGTCGTCTGCATTTGGTTGAACTGTGAATGGGTTTTGACCCAGTTGCCAGTCTGGTTGCACGAGTAAACACTTGTTACAGGGGCATCAGTGACTTAAGTTCGTTGGAGCAGAAGCCATAAAAATATTTATAGAACAGACTTAGGGAAGCCACATCCTGTCAGTGGGAAAGTGGCTGGAGTCGAGCAGCCAAGTCGGTACGTATCACATTACTGATTCTCCTATGGAGCCTGTCAAGAACACTGATATGAACAGCAGATGCGCCTGACCATATATGGCAGTAGTATTCCATGCATGGACGAATGGTTGATTTGTATATATGCAGGATGGATTCAGGCGGAAAAAACATCCTGATACAATGACACAACCTTCCTAGCAGTGGATTTAGCTATTGACTCAATGTAATGTTTCCACTTGAGATCGGAAGAGAGGGTAAGGCCGAGGAGGCGCAGTGTATTGCTCTCAGTGAGACTCGATTGGTCCATGCTTATGGGAGGCAGAAGAGGTTGCCTGTGAATATTGAGAGACAGTAGCCTGATGTTAGAGGCATTGAAATTTACCCCATTCCACCACAAAGTGTAGATCCCTCTTAAAATCAGCAGCGAGGTTATGTTTGTCCGCCTCGCGGGATTGCTTATTGATGCGGGAGTAAATTGTGGTGTCATCTGCGTAGATGCCTACTTGGCACTTGGTCACGTCTGGGAGATCATTTATGAAAATAAGGAAGAGGGTCGAGCCTAGGATAGAGCCCTGAGGGACGCCAGCGTTTGTACAGTAGGATGTGGAGGCATGCCCATTCATTATGACCTTCATTATGCGGTTAGAGAGAAAAGATTGAATCAGATCAAGCAAGTGCCCGGTGAAACGATAACCCCGTTGCTTGCATAGAAGGCCAGCGTGCCAAACCCTGTCAAAAGCCTTCGAGATGTCCAGGGCAACAGCACGAGCCTCGCCGGACTTCTCAAGGGTCTGGTACATGTACTCTGTGATGGCTGTTAACATGCCGGCCGTGGACCTGGCGAAGCGGAAGCCGTACTGCCTGTCTGAGGATAGTTTATGGGCAGTAAGATGTTGAACTATTTCAGTATTAATAATGGCCTCAAACACCTTCCCGAAAATTGGTAGAAGGCTGATAGGGCGATAGTTGGATGGGTCCGAGGGATCCCCCGAGTTCTTAAATACAGGAACGACAGAAGAGGACTTCCAGCATACAGGAAAACAGAAATCAGTAAGGCAGTAATTATAGAGTTTAGAGAGGACAAAGGATAGTTCAGGGGCACAATTCTTAAGGACAATCACCGGGATTCCATCACTTCCACTTGATTTATAGGGGTCGAGTTTTGATATTACCTTAGATACCACTGTCATGTATACTTCGTTCAGTTTAGCCTCAGTTCTAATAGGGAAGTCGTGTGCGGGTACTCCAGACGAGTCAAATGTAAAGTTGGATGAAAATCTGCTTGCAAAGCACTCGGCCTCGTCCGCTGATGCTGTGAGGACCTAAAATTAATCGATTAAGGGAGGGATAGAGGATTTACTGCTATTCAGCACCCGTTTGCATAACTGCCAATAGTCCTTGGAGCCGGACTTGCAGTCAGCTATGCGCTGTCTCATTCTCTCAGCAAACAACCACTTCATACAGGATCCTCTTGAACTCATTACGAGCAGACGTGAATATGCGTGGCTCCGAAATAATCGGAAGTAGTGGTTTCTGTAGGCAATGGCGGCTGAACAGGCTGGAGAGAACCAAGGGGAGGAATGAGATTTGAGACGAAACTTCCTGGTAAGTATAAAGGCATCAATGCCAGCTTTCACCCAGGAGGCGCAGTCATCAACTGGGAGATCGAATACTTTTCTCCAAGGGACGTCGCACAGGAAATCGCGAAACGAGTCCCAGTCAGCTCTTTGGTAGCAGTAGGAGATTCTATAGGTAGGAGGCTCCTGGTGGGAGTGAGATTGATGAGAAATATTGAAAGAGACAACAGCATGATCGGAGTTGCCAAGAGGGCAAAGCTGTAAGACTTGGTAGGATTCAGGTGCAGAGGTAAAGCATAGATCCAGTAGAGAGACGTGTACTAAGGGAATGCTGGAAAAGCGTGTGGGGAAGTCCACTACTTGCGTAAGGGATTAGGAAATGGCAAAGTTCATAGCGTGGATGCCAGCTGAATCAGTAACTGAGCCTTTAAGTCACTCAGCATGATGGGCGTTAAGATCTCCGAATACAAATGTGTGAGCTAATGAGTGGTAGGAAATAGCCTTATCTATGTTGTCAGAAATGCTGTCTAGAAGGGAGCAGTCGGGAGAGGAGGGGGAACGGTAAAGAAAGAAAAGGTAGCTAACCAAACTGAGAAGAGACAGACGGAGACATATTGTCCCAAATATTTGATTTTATTCATAAAACATTTTAATTTTCCGTCTTTCAGCTTGAACCCATAGATCTGAATTCTTCTGCAAACTTCGGAAACATTTTTCTTTCACTTTTCAGCAGTATATCGTCGAGATAAGCGACTGCAAAATCAAGTCCACTCAGCATCGTATCCATTACTTGCGGAAAAATAGTTGAGGCGACCTTTATATTGAAAGTTAAAGGAGTGAGTTTATGCATTCCTCGATGTGTGTTTATCGTAAGTAATTTGGAACATTCACAATCTGCGGACACGCGTCGCTTAGGTCGATTTTTGAAAATATCCGATCCCCGCTAACTACGCAAAAACCTCTTCCTGATACGGAAGTGAGTAATGATGACTATTGAGGGACTCGTTTAAACCTGTGGAGAAATCTGTGCATACACATATCCCTTTAGACCTTTTCTTTATGTATACCGTTGGTGAAGGTCAATCGCTATAGTCGACTTTCGATAAAACACCCAATTTTTCGATTCTGTCTGTTTTAACGACGCAAAAAAAATTCATTCTTTTTCTTTTGAAAAATCGGTTGTACATTTTCCTTTAACTTCGAATTTAACTTTCAATTCTTCCCTTAAATTGTTTGCTTCTTTGATAAAACGTTTGACATTTTAGCGAAACGAACTGATCGGACTGTATTGTAACTTACTGCTCTATGCAATCCATTGAAAAAAAAAGGTTATTTGTAATTTTATTACAAACTTAATTTCAGATTTTTTTTCGTTCAATGTCACATTTACAATAAATTCCCGTTCGAATTTTATTTTCTGTCTGTAACATTACAACCGATTTTCTTGGTAACCATTACCGTTGGTTTCCAATTTTCTTTCATGTATATATATTTATAATATTTAAGTCGGATTCGCTAACCAATGGTAACTTAATATTTTTGTTAAAGATTTTTACCTGCACAAATTTTCTTAAATTTCGACCGGTAAATTTATCTGTCTTGATACCTTTAACGTAATTATTCACTCGTTCTTTTTTTGTTTCGTTTTTTTTTTTTTTTTCTTATAGTGAGTTTTCTTATGTTTTTTCTTTTGCAAGAAAAACAGCTTTTATCTTTGTATGGAAAGTCAATATAAGAACTTAGTTCTCCACATGCTTAATAGGGGTTAGAATTTTTTTCTCCTTCACTTTTATTTTTTTCTTTTGGGAACATTTTTAATGTGCAACACACCGTTTACTTCGATATATTCCACCTCTTCTCGAACATTTATAAACCTTGGACAATCTTTTGCTAGGTTTTGGAAAGTCAGATTGGGCTCATTTTCAAGTTTATTTAAAATCCTTCTCCTGATTTCAGCGTCTTGCGTCGACACAACATCTTGAAAAAGTATCGGACAATCAAAATTATCATGGATTAATTCTGCCAGCTTGGAACCCTCACACTGATCGTTCACAATGCTAACGAACGTTGTGAAATTTTCATCTTCCTTTTTTACTGAGTTCATGCATTTCCATATTTTGTGGAAACAATGATGATATTGGACTGAACACTTCAGAATGCAAATTAACCGTTTCTTCAAACTTTAGGTCACTGGTTGGCTTAGGTAATATGTAATTTACGAACTTTGTGTGTTCGACAGCAACTAGTTTTCTTAATACAAGTCTGACCTTTTTTGTGGCAGGACCAATTTGCACGGTACGTTGTCTAAAGGTCTTCAATTATACGGAAATACGACAAAAAGTTTACCTCTTCTGACATATATTTAAATTCCTCAATCGCATTTCACGGCTTCTGCTCCGATGAACTTAGATCACTGGTGCCCCCTAAATACGAATTTGAACGAGATACTAGATTAGCAACTAGATCCCACCCTTTTACAGTGAAACCGATAAAATGCAACCGTAACTTCTACTCCAACAGTTTCTTTCCTCGCACTTCCCGACTGTGGAATTCTCTTCCACACGATTGCTTCCCAGACGGCTACAATCTCCAGGAGTTTAAATGTAAGGTCAATAGACACCTCCTAACACACTAACCTGCTCCCATTCTATCAAACACTCTTACCATCTGCCCAACCCTCATCCTCGGTATCCTTACTCATCTGTCACCTTCCTCCTGACATTCCCTTGTCTAACCACTCCTTCTCTTTACCTTCCCCTATGTAGCCCCATGCGCAATAGTAGCAGTGGAATGCCTTGCTTGGGCTGAGATGATTAAAAAAAAACATGCATTATTTTTTAAGATCCTCGGTATCCTTACTCATCTGTCACCTTCCTCCTGACATTCCCTATGTCTAACCACTCCTTCTCCTTACCTTCCCCTATGTAGCCCCATGCGCAATAGTGGCAGTGGAATGCCTTGCTTGGGCTGAGATGATTAAAAAAAAACATGCATTATTTTTTAAGATCCTCGGTATCCTTACTCATCTGTCACCTTCCTCCTGACATTTCCCTATGTCTAACCACTCCTTCTCTTTACCTTCCCCTCTGTAGCCCCATGCGCAATAGTGGCAGTGGAATGCCTTGCTTGGGGTGAGAGTAAAAATGTGATAAAACCTCTCTCGTTTTAAGTTGCTCCATACTGGTTCAACTCTTCTATAGTCAATTGTATTGTACTCAACTCCAGTCTACTGTCTGAAAAAGCATCGACTCTCGCTTATATGGAGCCTCAGATCCATCGGAAGTGGTTGTGACGCACTTTGGGTACACTTAGCATTTTCAAATGACCAATAAGAGATCCTTCTTTTGGTTACCTGATCAACATCGTCTCCTTCTCTCCTGTGTGAGTGCTTCTTACTACTGCTTGAGTGGTGTGGAATGTTTCTTCGACTTTCCTAAAATCCTGTCTTCTTAATCATAGTTTCTGGAAACGGATGACACTGATGACGTCATCACATTGTCAACTAATAAATCCGGGCAATTTTCTCTGTGCCCGGTGTTTTTTTAGCATCAGGTACGGCCCTGTATATATATATATATATATATATATATATATATATACAACTGTCTCTTAAAAACACTTTAAAATAATTTCTAATTAACTTCTAACGTAATACCTTTACACCCAGAAAGCCTCACAACAATACATGATTTTGCAAATTGAAAAATAGTTTTCAGTTCACGTACTTTTTGTAACGTTTTCAGTTCGTTATATTTGGAATAATAACATCCCGTATTTTTCTGAATGTTCGATTTCGAAAAACTTGGTTAATATTCACGTTATCCTTAGAAAATCCGTGGGGCCAAAAATACTTTGTAGCTTAAGTAATTTCTTTATATCCCTTTGACAATGTTGCCCTCATGAATTTTACGAGAATGTTCTAAAACTCTTGTTCACAAAATGTTACATTAGTGAAGCTTTTTATTAAAATTAATTTAATTAATTTTTTAATTTTATCGCGAATGCCGATATCTTCGTTCGGAAAATGTCGTATTCGTGGATGTTTTCTGGAGTTCGGCCAAATTCCTCGTCGCCAAAATGTTGTAACCTAAAAACTCTATGTAACCTGAATACTCGACACCTGCGTAAAATTGATAACCCATTGCTGGTGGTGACAGCAATATAGATACTTACCGGGGCTCCCACCACGCAACAGACGTGACACAAGGTCAGTTTTTTTTAATCATTTCACTCCAAGCAAGGCATTCCACTGCCACTATTGCACTTGGGGCTATATAGAGGAAGGTAAATAGAAAGAGTGGTTAGATATAGAAAATGTCAGAAGGGGGGGGTGACAGATAGTTGGGTGCGTGGGAAGAGTGTTTGAAAGAATGGAAGCGAGTTAGTTTGTTAGGAGGTGTCTATTGACCTTACATTTAAACTCCTGGAGATTGTAGCCGTCGGGGAAGCAGTCATGTGGAAGGGAATTCCACAGTCGGGAAGTGCGAGAAAAGAAACTGTTGGAGTAGAAGTTGCGGATGCATTTTATCGGTTTTACTGTAAAAGGTTGGGATCTAGTTGCTAATCTAGTATCTCGTGCAAATTCGAACCCAGGAGGCATCAGTGATCTAAGTTCATCGGAGCAGAAGCTGTGAAAATATTTATAGAAGAGACACAGGGAAGCCACGTCGCGCCGGTGAGAGAGAGAGAGAGAGAGAGAGAGAGAGAGAGAGATAGAGAGAGAGAGAAAGAGAGAGACTGCAGGCGGTTTGCTAAGTCAGTATCGATCACATTACAGACCCTCCACTGTACCTTGTCGAGAAGCCCAAGAAGAATAGCAGGGGCACCCGACCAGATATGGCAACAGTATTCAATACACGGGCGGATGGTAGATTTATAAATGTGCAGGATAGATTCAGACGGAAAAAAACTCCGGGCCCTGCACAGAGAACCGACTTTCATAGCAGCGGTTTGTAAGGTGGATTTATCGGCAGTGCTGTGAAAAAAATCCAAACCCACTCAACACTTCCCCTTATGCGGACGCCTCAGACGCCAGGCAATAAACTCAGCCCCCTCCTGAGGAAGAGATAAAGCCTGAAAAGATGGCCCCCTGCAGCTTGGGTATAAATTCCAGCCAAAGAGAAATAGAATTTTATATCGCTAGACAGCAATATAACCCCACATCACAATAGTGTCCAACGTATTTATGAGGATTGGGACATAACCATTATTATTCATAGATACGTATATAACAATAATGATTTTATATTTTTATCATATACTTCAAATATCAGTATTAATTTAATACCTGTAGTAATTTAATTTTTGTATTGATTTAATAACTTTATTCGTTTCTAATAATACACTCACACACATATATAGACGCATTCTTTTGTGGAAGTAATTATATAAAAACGAAAAGTTATGAATGTGTACATATACGAGTGTTTGTGCGTGTGAGTGTGTGTGCGTGTGTATGTATCGTTTAAATAAATTTTGTATCTACATTCTTATTTGTATAGATATATACACATACAGAAACAGACGCGCACACATACGCACGTACTCATACAAACATATATATATATGTATACACGTGGATATGTGTATTCAAATGTTAGCTGTGAATAAATATATTTGTTAATTTATAAAGCATTTATATAAAAATAAATTTAGATTTCGACACCATTTTTATTAAATTCCTTTAAATGAATGTATTTTGAATGGATGGTGACTATGAATATATTATCAAAATATCCTTGTGCTCTACATCAAGCGATCAATAATCTTCAAATATTGATATAATACTAACACAATATATTTTCGCCGATAAGACGCATCTACTACTTGACATTTATACGTGCAAATAAATCTATATTCAAACATTTTATATGCAACTTTTCAGGCAAAGATAGAAAAGCAGAGTCGCATGAAGAAACCCATAATGCTATGATATGTGCGCTTAGAACAAATATGGCCGCACTGCCCAACATGCGAATTAAGAATTACAGTTACTAAATTTCGAGGCCGCATTGAAATGACTAATGATGCCATACAAATGTTAAGCAATGTTGTAAGATATTGTAAAAATTAATAAGAAACAATGAAACCAGTATCTGGGATTAAGTGTGTGTAGAAACTAGCCTAGGCAATTATTGTAAAATACGTTTAAAGATAATTGAAGTGCTTTATATAATGCAGTAAACGCCGAGACTCAATCTTACTTTGATTAAAAATAGGGTGTGTTTTTACCCAATTTCTCTAGTGTTCTCATTTTTCTGTAATGGGAACTAATAGGATACAGACACAGTCCGTCGGGATTATTGTAAAATACGTTTAAAGATAATTGAAGTGCTTTATATAATACAATAAACGCCGAGCCTCAATCTTACTTTGATTAAAAATAGGGTGTCTTTTTACCCAATTTCGCTAGTGTTCTCATTTTTCTGTAATGGGAACTAATAGGATACAGACACTGTCCGTCGGGATTATTGTAAAATACGTTTAAAGATAACTGAAGTGCTTTATATAATACAATAAACGCCGAGCCTCAATCTTACTTTGATTAAAAATAGGGTGTGTTTTTACCCAATTTCGCTAGTGTTCTCATTTTTCTGTAATGGGAACTAATAGGATACAGACACAGTCCGTCGGGATTATTGTAAAATACGTTTAAAGATAATTGAAGTGCTTTATATAATACAATAAACGCCGAGCCTCAATCTTACTTTGATTAAAAATAGGGTGTGTTTTTACCCAATTTCTCTAGTGTTCTCATTTTTCTGTAATGGGAACTAATAGGATACAGACACTGTCCGTCGGGATTATTGTAAAATACGTTTAAAGATAACTGAAGTGCTTTATATAATACAATAAACGCCGAGCCTCAATCTTACTTTGATTAAAAATAGGGTGTCTTTTTACCCAATTTCGCTAGTGTTCTCATTTTTCTGTAATGGGAACTAATAGGATACAGACACTGTCCGTCGGGATTATTGTAAAATACGTTTAAAGATAACTGAAGTGCTTTATATAATACAATAAACGCCGAGCCTCAATCTTACTTTGATTAAAAATAGGGTGTGTTTTTACCCAATTTCTCTAGTGTTCTCATTTTTCTGTAATGGGAACTAATAGGATACAGACACTGTCCGTCGGGATTATTGTAAAATACGTTTAAAGATAACTGAAGTGATTTATATAATACAATAAACGCCGAGCCTCAATCTTACTTTGATTAAAAATAGGGTGTCTTTTTACCCAATTTCGCTAGTGTTCTCATTTTTCTATAATGGGAACTAATTGGGTGCAGACACTGTCCGTCATGTTTATTGTAAAATACGTTTAAAGATAATTAAATCGCTTTATATAACGCAGTTTAAAACGACCCTCCATCTCACTTTGATTTAAACAAATATTTACACAATCTCATTTTTCTTATTCTTCTATGTTCCATTTCTCTTCAGGCCGTTTGCGATCATGGCTCTCCACAGTTTTCAGTTCTGTATAGCTGTTAATAAATTTTGTCAACTTTTTTCAATTAATCAAGCTCTCTAGATAATATATCCGTTGTTATTCTCAGTGTCCTAATGTAGATCCGCATTTCTGACGCTTCAGATCTCTTCTTCATCTGTGGGGAGATTCTCCGGCATTCAGTGCCATATAGGAGGACTGATATAATAAAACAGTACAATACTCTTTTCTTTATTTCTAACAAAATTTTCCTGTTTCTTAATACCTAACTTAGCTTTTGGAATGCCTATTTTACTATCTCAATCCACCATCGGGTATCCTTGACGCACTTTCAGTTCCCTGTGTAAAGCACTTCCCAGATATTCACATTTTGGTACTTGCTTGATTTTGGTATTTTCAACTTGAGTGTTGGTCTGTTTCTTTTGCTAAGAATCATGCATTCAATTTTCTTCTGATTCATATTTATTCCGTTTTTTTTTTTTGCTTTTCTCCCCTATTTTCTGTAGGAATTCTTTTATTACCCTTTCTGTGTTTTCTATCAACACTGTGTCATCTTCAGATCTAATCTTAAGATTATGGCCGCCAGTAAAGAATTCTGGTTTGACTTTTAATCCTCTCAAAATCGCCTAACTGTATAGGTTGAATAAATGTGGGGCGAAAACATATACTTGTCTTGAATCCCTTTCTACTTTTGTGTACTTACTGAACTCTTTCTCTATCCGTATGTATGCAATGTGCTGCCAATACAAGTTCCAGATTATTCTAATGTCTTTTCCAAATATGTCAAGCTAACCTCACAGAACCAACAATTTTTTGCGACATATTTTATCAATACTTTTGCATAGTCTATAAAACACAGACAAACATTCTTCTACATTTGTATTGCTATTTCTGACATCATCTTGGCAAACAAAGGAATAGGAACAAGAACACATATATATATAAATATAAACTTATATTTTTATTCTTAGTTAGTGACGGTTGTGTGGAGTAGAAGAGTAGCCGGAGAGAATTCGCACACACACAGGAGTTGTCGGGGATTCGTTAACCAGCGAGAGTTTTCTGTTCTCTCTCTCTCTCTTTGTGTGTGTGTGTGTGTGTGTGTGTGTGTGTGTGTGTGTGTGTGTGTGTGTGTGTGTCTCTCCTACTTCTGTTTTCGGCCAGAAACTCCAAACTTATATAACCCAAAATTTTTACGCATTTTTTACTTTTTCGGGTTGTCGCTTAATTTACGTCATTTATGGCCAGATACAGCTGTCATTGATTTTTATCGGCTATGGCCTTCCAAACTTTTGTTGTGTTTTCTGCTTTTGGTGTTATATCTTTGTCGCTTTTTGCCTGTGGTCCTCTCTTGCGCCCCGTCGCCATCATCCACGGCCGAAATATATTTTGTCAATCATATTTTTACCAGTCAAGGTAATATATTACACATAAATATTGCATACATTGTTTCCGTGTATTTTAAGGAATTGCGGTGTTCTTGTCTTATTTCCGGTCTGATTCTGTGGCACATCAACATTCGGAGAATAATATGTTTACATATGGCTATTTAAATTGATTTTTCGTGGAGTTCACATTCCTTTTCACCTTGCTTCTTAGTTAGTGAAATAAAATACATCTACTTTGATCTTCCGGTACATCACAACTATTGCATATCTCCCTTATTATCGATATAAACTCGTCTCTGCAGAAATCATTTGAGGGTGCCAGCATCTTTATTACAAGTCTTTCAGGTTTTGCTGCTTTGTTTCTGTTCCATTTAGCAGGAACTAATTCCAGTTTAGATTTGAATATTTCTGGTCTTTCCATATTTTTGTTTATTTTCGATTGTTCTCTTTCGTCGCACACTGTTATATTGTTCATCTATTTCTCCACCACCTTTGGGTCATCTCGGAGTCTATCGTATTGCAATTTGGGTGCCGCCTTTCCATCTTCAATGTCCATAGTTTCATTCTAAGTTTACATATCATTGTAAGGTGATATCTCTCGTAGTTAGAACTTTAGTTTGTTTGCAGTGGAAAAATATATTCCTTAATCTCGTATTGTTAGTTATATATTGAATTTGCTTTTGGTTTTCTCTCCTGGGCTTCTCCAAGTCTATATAGATCTAGGAAAAGCAGGTGTTGAAACCAGGTGTTGGTTACCTCCTAATCCTTTGCCGTACACAATTGGAACCAGTTTTCTCAGCGTTCATTACGAGTTCTTAATCCGAATTTGCCAACTATTTCGCCATCTCCCTCAGATATCCGATGGCATTGAGTCTTGGCATTGTCTAGCATTCAGTAAAATTTATTCTTATACACTTTGTGCTGTTGATGCATATACACCCTTGTGCAAATTAATTTGAAACAACTGCTTTAGTTTTCTTTCCATACTGTCAGTTTTAGACCCACTGAAGTGACAGGGTGTAATCGATTTCTCTTTTTTTCCCCTCAGATTAGGTCATTTGCAGTGGTGTGTATTAATAGGGATCTATTTTCGGGGTGTATGAGGAAACGAGGAAATTTGTTTTGCCTTGAAAAAGATTGCGTCATACGTGATTCATCATATTTTTTATCACGCCCAGACACTATTGTCTCGTCTGTCTATTAGTTCTCCTACAGTCATTGTCTGTGATGGAAATTACTCCATGGAAGCCTACGAAAATTGTAAAGCTGCACGAACACACTGGCAAACCTTATAGACAGATCGTGGATATTGTTGATGTCAACCTTTCAGATGTCAGTCGTGTCATCAAGGCGAAAAAGCAAACTGGATCTATCAGTCGAAAACGTAAAAGAAATTACAGTCGGAGATAAAAACAACACCAACATACATGATCAGCGAAAGTGTGAAAGAACATAGGAAGATATTATTCGTTTTGTTTCAATTAATTTGCACAGGTGTGTTTAACTACGATAGCTTTCTTTTCAGTTTAACAAGAATTCGTTCAATTAGTTGACAATATCCGAGAAGAATTTCTTTTTCTTTTTCTGCTCTAATCTTGTTATGGTGAACCACACCTATTCTATGGCGAATAGACTCTCTCACCTAATTTAAGTAGGAGCAGTAACAGGAACGAATGTCAGTCAATGTTGGATGATAATAGTCGACAGTTAGTCGAATACGAAAATAGACAGCGACCTGGCAGGATTACACTGTGTAATACATATTATATCAAGTTCTTAACGTTTTGGACGTCGAACCTATTATGACCGATTTAAGTACAAATACTAGCCTCCACTGCGGAAATAACTCCACAACAAATATAAATCCTACTTGCATTTCTCTCTCCGCCTGCAAATATTTTAATATTAATTTGATGTTCTGATATCCCATGACCGGAAAGTTGTCGTTGTTTAATGCAAACAGCCAATTGATGACTGTTCGGTGACACTTGTCGCTCATGTCGCGGGGGAGAGTCTGGACCCGTTTACGCCGTTTATGCTGTCAGTTGCCGGATGACGATCAGTTGACACCTTTTGCACTTGTTGCTTTCTATTGAGTGGCGAATTAACCTTCTTCATATCGTTAGATTTCATATTATAAATGTTAAAGGCTATGAGATATTAATGAGAAACCATCTTGAGTTAGGCTTTTACTCGTCAAGAGATTTCACCACTACTTTCATATTTTTCATCTTATAAGATTGCTGCTAACAATTTACCTCACTCGCAAGAAACTACAGTAGAGGAGCTGGCATAGTCGCCGACTATCCAACGATAGCATATTTACCTATACTTACTGTAAACAGAAACGAATTAACTCCCTGTGCGCGAACAAAATCTACGTTAGGAAAAATCACAGTAGACATCGTTTTTCACCAAAAGTTGAGATGGCGTGCTGCTAGCAAGCATTTATATGCGTGTGAGCCAACTTGAGGCATAAAAGAGGTGATCAAACGAAGATTTTCATTCAAAATATTTCCCAAATCTACTGGGCATTGTTATTAGGTCTTCTTTTCTACTCCTTTTCATTTATTTTGTTTATTTCAGTTTTCACGTTGAAGAATTGTAAACTGCGAATGTGTTGCGACCACGTGCGAAATAAAATTACATTTCTTCACCAGTTTTGCTCTCTAGTTCCTCATTTTGGCCCTGTGCTGCTGTTATAGTGAAAACTCTTTTTGTGCGAACGGTAAGCCAACAAATAACGTCGACTCAAAAAAAACTAAACCTTTACGAACTTTTATTTTACCAGGTTGCTAACTTTCTCTAAAGTTAAATTAATTTTTGGAACTTTTGTTCCTTTGCGTAATTTCTTTATTTTTGCGAATTGTATTTCGTCCTTTTCCTAAGGCTTTAAAAGCAGTAAAAAAAAAACAACAAAAAAACGAACTTTCATCACGTTACTAACTCAAGTTAATTTTTTAAATTTCTTTTGTTTTGTGTAATTTCGTTGCATTTGCAAATTGTTGTTCTTTCTCTTTCCCCAAGGTTTTAAAGGACTTAAAAAACGAACTTTACGAACATTTACTACGTTATTAACTTACTCTAAAGTTAAATTAATTTTGTAACGCCCTTTTTCGCTCCTTGTGTAATTCCTCCGTCCTTGAGAAGTGTCTTTCTCTCAACTTTTACTAAGGTGTTGAATGACAATTTCTACGCTCACCTCCAAAAGCCTCTAAAAAATAAAATAAAATAAAATTTAAATAAAATAAAATTACGGCATTTACAGCTACGACATGACAGACCAAGTTACGGGAGCCGAGTTCGACTCTGTTTTAAAATGCTCGAGCAGGTCGTTCAGAAGCAGTTCATCCAGGAGCTCAAGGTCCTCCTATTCATCATCACATACATCACGGAAGTCAACTGAGACTTTAGCAGAGGTAGCAACACTGAAATTGAAGCTGAAATATATAGATGAGGAGGCTAAATGCAAGGCTGAACTAAAAAGATTAAAAACACGAATGAAATTGGAGATGGCTCAGACGAAGTTGGATGCCCTTGAGTCCGCACAAACCACAGTCGAGAAGAGAGAGCTGCCAGGCTGGGGTCAGTGCTGACCACAAGGTGAGGGAATTTTTGAAGGCTCAGGCAGTCGCCCCAAGACCTGCATTGGAAAACGCCATCGGACTGTCTCTAAATGGAACTGTGTTGTTTGAGGATGTAGTGTCAGTTTATAAAACTCAGGAAACAAAAACTACTCACTGCCTCACGACTGCACCCCCTCTGAACACCAATGCACCACCGTTCGTACCTCGTCAACCAATTCAACCAGCCATTGAGAGAGACTCACAGACTGCCCTAACAGACCTTATCAAATCTCTAACTGAACAAGTCAGTCTCTGTCGCCTACCTCTACATGAACCAAATGTATTCTATGGGGACCCCATGAAATATCCAAGTTGGAGAATAGCCTTTCAAGCCCTTATTGAGCATCGGGGAATACCTACCTCAGAAAGGATCCATTACCTTAAAAGGTACATAGGCGGCCAAGTCAGAAAGACTGTAGAAAGCTACTTTCTATTTCCTCCCGAAGACGCTTTCGAAGAAGCAAAGGCTCTACTGGAAGAAAGATACGGTAACCCATTTGTGATAGCGAATGCTTTCCGAGATAAACTCGAAAACTGGGAAAAAATCAACCCAAGAGACGGAGAAGCCCTGCAGAAATATACTGACTTCATAAATCAGTGCGACATTGCCATGAAGAGTATAGGAAGTCTTGGTGTTCTCAACGATGAACGAGAAAACAAGAAGATGCTGTTTAAACTGCCTGACTGAACCATAACACGATGGGCAATTATTGTAGCCCAGTGGAGAGAAAGTAAGGGTGTATTTCCACCGTTCACAGAATTTGTGGAATTCATAAAAAAATAAGCTAAAATCGCTACCGACCCCATAACCTCACTCCAGGCTATAAAGGCGGACGACGGGACCAAACCCAAAACGACACAACATTAGAGAAGCCAGCCCAAGTACAATCGGGAAGGCCAAACGTTTGCGACCTTCAACGAAAACCTTAACACTTTCAACCAAAAGAAAACTTGTGCCCTGTGCCAAGGCACTCACGATTTGGATACATGCACAATTTTCAAAGCCAAGAATCTTACCGACAAAAAACAATTTGCAAGAGAAAGGAAACTGTGTTTTGCCTGTCTGAAAGGTTGACATGTCTCCCGTGAATGCAGATAGAGAAAGAAATGCGCTGTCTGCGCTAAACCTCACCCCACATCTTTGCATGGAGATGTCAAACTGCACGGAAATTCCAGGGATGAAAGGGAACATGCCTCTGGATCCGTTAACAGCACATCCGGCACTACCATTATGAATCACACAGAATCATTGAGGAAAACCTCCATAATTCTTCCTGTTTATGTATCTCAAGAAGACAATCCTAATGCAGAATGGCTGGTCTAAGCGATCTTGGATTCGCAGTCAGACACAATGTTTATCCTGTCAACCACTTGCGAATCACTTGGAAATTGAAGGCAAACCTGTAAAGCTGAAATTGCCTACAATGCATGCCGAAACAAGATAATAGACAGCAGCAAGGTTCAAGGCTTGGTGGTCCGTGGCTTCCATAACCAACACAGAATTAAGTTGCCCAGCGTCTACACAAGAAACATCATGCCAGCGAATCGCTCACACATCCTCACATCAGAAGTAGCAGGATTATGGCCACATTTGAAAACCATTGTACATTGCATTCCACCATTATAAGACTGTGAGGTGGGATTACTCATTGGATACAACTGCACTAAGGCTCTGACACCTAGGGACATTATCGTCCCAGCTGGTAACGGACTCGTTGGAAACGTGAATTCATCCAAACACTTCAGGAAAGAAAGAAATAGTGCAGACCAAAACGAAATATGACCGTTAGTGATGTAGTCCTAATTAAAGATGACAACTCCCCCAGAAATCAATGGCAGATAGGACGAATTACCGAACCCATTCTCAGCACTGATGGCTTGGTCCGTGCAGCAAGGGTAGACGTCGAAAATAGAAATCTACCCGAAAATGGGAAATCAAGCAAAACCCTTACAAATACTGGAACGACCAATCCATAAGCTTGTTTTACTAAATGAAGCAGAGACCGAGGAAGTCCTCCACCGAGATGCCATAAGGGTTGAAAATAAGGAATCCTTATTTTGGGGAGCCATGTAAACGGAAACGAATTAACTCCCTTTACGCGGCCAAAATCTACGTAAGGAAAAATCACAGTAGACACCGTTTTTCACAAAAAATTGAGATGGCGTGCTGCTAGCAAGCATCTATATGCGTGTGGGCCAACTTGTAGCATAAAAGAGGTGATCAAACGAAGATTTTCATTCAAAATATTTCCCAAATTTAATGAACATTGTTATTATGTATTCTTTTCTACTCCTTTTCATTAATTTTGTTTATTTCAGTTTTCACGTTGAAGAATTGTAAACTGCGAATGCGTTGCGACCACGTGCGAAATAAAATTACATTTCTTCAGCAGTTGTGCTCTAGTCCTCATTTTGGCTCTCTGCTGCCCTTATACTTACCAATACACACACACACACACACACACACACACACACACACACACACACACACACACACACATATATATATATATATATATATATATAAACAAATTATAGGTACAAAATGTTATAATGCCAACAAATAAAGTCAATTTCATACTTACAGATGATAGAATAACAATAGATATTACATAAAAATAAGAAAAACGACCAACCGGTTTCAATCCCTATTACTCATCAGGGTCAACTGGGATTTGTTTAATTCAATTTTTCAACATTTAAAATATTAAAGAATGAAAATGAATCATGACGTACTGGGGAAAAACTTATGGGAAGGGTGCGGGCAGTTACTAAATAATAGTAATATGGAGTCCGATAACACATTCTCTTTGTCTGCAGAGAGACGGTGTCCTGGTCTTAATATATATCGACTCCAATGCCTGTAAATGGAATGTAGAGTGTGAACCAGACAACACAGTGAACTGGTCCACACTGAAACCATTTACACAATATCTGCTACTTGTCAGGTGTTCAGCAATGGCTGACCCGGAAGTGTTCACAAGTTGACCCGCACGAACATCCGTTTTGAGAATTCTTAGTGGCACATGCTGTTTTATTCTACAATCCAATCTCTGTGACATCCTTCCTATGTAGTCATTAACACAACTACAGATAAATCTGTAAATAACAGAATAAACATGATGGGGGAGGAAGTAAGTCCTTTTTCATAGACCGGGAAGCAGAGCAAGTGCCAAGATAGAACCTAACCTGAGCAGAAAAATAACAAGAAGTAACTGCTCTATAAATTTGCTTAGCCAGCTGTTCACAACGTGAACCAATATAAGGTAGCCTTAAGTACACCGGACATTTCACTACAGTATACGGCTTATCCTTTGAAAAAATATTTATTTTATCCTATATAACAACATTAACAATATCACTGGGATAACTATTTTTAGATAAGGTGGTATTGATATAATTTAAATCCATGTCCAAATAACCCTCCGTGCAAATATTTAATGCCCTGTGTGTAAGGGTCTTAATCAACTTTATTTTTCGTTTACTAGGACAAAATGAGTTCTATATATAAGTAACAAAATGAGTCATGTATATATATATATATATAACAAAATAAGAAAATTGGTATTTGATAAAAATATCGATTTAAAGTGGTCGATATCAGGTATATAGCATATGTAAATATATAAGTAGATATTGAGGACAACATCCAGCAACAATTTCTAGCTTAGAAGCAATCGTCAGGACTTGTTCGTTGTGTTTTGGCTTGACTATTTATATATATCTTGGCCTGTAATACATTATGGGTAGGTTTAGGGTGTTATTCTAACGGTTATTTCCAGTGGCGGTAACGGTTATGGTTCAAATCATTCTAGAGGTGATTGACATGGAAATAATTGTGGATCCAAATGACGTTGTTTTTTGTAAATACGCCAAAACACAACACACATCGCCTACTGATTGTGTTTAGGCACGGAACAGACTTTCACTGCTGGTTGTTGACCTCAATATCTACTTATATATATATATATATATATATATGTATATATATATCTGTGTGTGTGTGTGTGTGTATGTGTGTGTGTGTGTGTGTGTACACGTACACGTGCATATAGACCTAAGATAATATATATATATTAGGACGAACCAATCTGAGGTTGGAGACGCGGGTTGCACAACACGTCCCCGCAAATATACGTTCAGGTAGCCCTCTCAGAACTGTAAGAACAACCCAAGCAGTTCTGGATTCAGCTATTGGCCAACACCTGCTAGAAAATCAAACATGTGCCTCCTCGTATGAGGACAATTGGTTTTCTGTTTTGCACAGTGCTCGATCGGCATATCATCTTCGCGTTTTGGAGGCTATTTGCCTAAAGATCCAGCAGCCGAGCCTGTGCAGGCAGAAAGAGCATTTCCTTTCGCTCTTTGCAATTACTGGAGAGTTTGTGAGTGTAACATTTTTTTCCTTTTTATTTCACTCTTGTGGAATTATATGTATACACCCCCCTTACATTTTAATATTTTTTTTCATTAAAGTTTACTTTTAAACGAGTTCCGTCTTCTCCCAGTATTGTAAGTAATCCTTTCGTTTTGTCCTTTTTTGACCCTTTATAATTTAAGCCAACGAAGCCCTTGAGAAGTGTTGGCCGAAAGCTTCCTCGGGTTTGGGATAATTATGACGTTTAAGGCTATAAGTGTTTTCTGTGGGTACAAATCATTATTTGTATATATATATATATATATATATATATATATATATATATATATATAGCTTATAAAGGAAAACTCAACACGTTATAATAGCTATAAACTATAGTTCATTTCTATGAGCTTAAACGGCTCATCTCATCAGAGCCTTTTACAATATTCCTCCATCTGGTATAAATTTTTTGCCGGAATGAGCTTTTTCTAAAATGAAGAAGGAACATAATAAAAATAATAATAATAAACATAAAATTACAAATAAATAAGTAAATGACAATATTTGTGAGGGGAAGTAGGGAAGACAGAAATGAAGGAATGGGAGGGGAGGGGAGAAAGAGATATAGTCCCAAATGTGGGTAGTATTCATGTGAAGTTATTTGACAGTCTTAACTGGTATGACCTCTGAGAGAAACCAATTCCCCTGACTTTAGTTGTATTTTTGACCCTGCCAGGTCAACCCACTGCCTTACATGAACTTAAATCCACATATCCCTATGTATATATCCCCACATATACTTACCCTGAGATTTTGTTTAATTTTTCATATCCACTGATTTCTTTTTTTATCTTTTTAGGCTTTAGCGTTTTCATACGCATACATATATACTCTTCATAAGCATAGGGCTACCTTTGAGCTCTATATATGGATTTAACTATTAATATTTTAAGAAAATCTTGTTGGATTATCCTCACTGTTTACGGACTAAAAAATATACCTATATATATATATATATATATATATATATATATATATATATATATATATATATATATATATATATATATATATATATATATAGGTATATTTTTCAGTCCGTAACCAATTTTCTTGAAGATTTACACAGTTGTACTATAAGCGTCTGCGAGTGCTCTTAGCTAGGTTTTGTGTCGCGGTACCCCTGATAAATATCGAAAATCGATAATCGAAAAAATCGGGTTATAGAAGGAGTGGTCCGATTTTAATCAAATTTGATACACTCATAGACAAAGACATAAGAAACGATATTCTTAAGTTTCAAGGTTACAGTTCTTAAAATAGTGCAGAAAATTTGATATCGATACCTGGAAACCAAAATTTGATTTACATTCATTTTTCTTTCAGTCTACGGTTTCGCTTTAACTGGATACAACTATTGCTTTTTAGTCTTTCGTGACAACGTCCAAAGAGTCTGAGCTCCAGGACCATGGATTAATTTTAAAGCTTTCATTACACCCGAGCAACGCCGGGCTATACTGCTAGTATATATAAAGTTCTAAATAATGATATTTATTTAAATTCAAAGTAACTATCCATCTTGTCTTTCTCTTAAATCAATGGTGAGAGAGGAATATTTCTTTTTACCATAATTTCGATCGCAATTTCTATTTGTTTTACGCCACCCCGTGTATTTGTCGGCGGTGGTGATTTTTAATTCAAGTTACTCATTATAAGATTAATGATGAAAATTAAGTAGAGATATTTCTCTCACACTTTTAACTCAAGAAAGTCAAGGTGAAATTGAATTTTGAATTTTTACAAAATTAATAATCATATTGTTTAGGATTATATCATTTTCAGAAATGTCTTTTAACCGGCATCCTTTATTTTGAAAAAAGAAATTGCAATTTATATATATATATATATATATATATATATATATATATATATTGTGTATTTGGGCAGTAACATCTTTTTTATGAAGGTTTCATTAAAAATGATAGACAAGGTTTTATGGTATTATGGTATCAGTTACATTTTTTATTTAATAACTTAAATCTATAATTTACGAAACAAGAAGTAAATTGATGACCAATTGCTACCACAGAAAAAATGCCTACCCAGACGCTTTGATCCAGATTACCAAAGATTTCCCTGTGCGTTTCTTTCTTTCTTTCTTTCTTTCTTTCTTTCTTTCTTTCTTTCTTTTCCCTTCAAAGATTTATTAATAATAATTATGAATTAGCCGCCTTTGGAATTGTTCTCTCAGAATATTAATTTAAAACATTTTTTGAAATTTTATTTTTTGAAATTTATCTTTTTAATTTAAAAATTTTTGATCTCCTTGTATTTTTGTCTTTTTATATTATACTCTTACTGAATTAAAAATAGTACCCTAATATTGTAAGACTTAACTTTCACGAACATCGAGTGAATTTAAATTCAAATCTCCTAAACGATCAGTTTGTAATATGCACCTGATGACCGTATAGTGCATAATACGTCGAGTCGTGCTACCGATGTAGAATAATACGTATATTTATTCATATATATATATATATTATTAATAGTTCTGTTTTATACTACGACCATTGTTTTACTAACACCTGAATAATATTTCTATATAATTGATTGCGTATACTTGAGTTTTTAGCCATATATATTTATTAATTGACACACACACATATATATATATATATATACATTACCGGCCATTATTATTAGGCCACCCTAGTTTGTTTGTTTTTTTAAGAAATGATGTATTTCATTCTATTTTGATAGAATGGTTCTTTTGTCATTATTACCTCGCAAAATTTTACAAGGCAAGGAATCAAAAATAAACTCGCCGAATCACCCTAATTTGTCTTCATTCTTTCATCGATGAAATTGCAATATAGGTAATTATTAAATATTTATAAATTCGTTTGGTGCACACGTGCAATATCAACAAAAGCGTCATTCCAAATTCATTTGTAATTCTTCACTTGGCAATAAATACCAAAAAATAGTATGAATACATCATTTTTAAGACACTGGGGTGGCCTAATAAATATAGCCGGTAGTGTGTATATATATATATATATATATATATATATATATATACACGAAAACACGGTTGGTGTATTCGAATAGTGTCGCGATGTCAACGCGCGGACAGTTATCGATTTCTCCTTTCGGAAAACAATAAAATAAGCAACAACCTAATTCTCTTTCCGTTAAGTGCCATACGTGATACACGCTTGGGCGATCATGTCTCGAAAGGGATATGACTGACTGGGCAGAAAATTATCGCACAGTAGGTTGCGATTACTTTCTGCGGTAGACTGGTTGCCAACCAAGGCTATAGAATCCAATATGTCCTGTCATTTAACCCATGACTGGAGGGACTAGACGGATTAATATCTTTGCCAAGGGTATTTGCGAGTAAGTGAATGCTAGGAATTCAACTGGAATTCGAACTCGGTTCCCCGATTTCTCGTTCCGCTACCACGACGAACATCCGTTAGGTGAAAGTACTCTTCCATCTAACCATTTAAGAAGTAAGATGACATCATAATTTTCCTGTCAATTCCCGTTTGTAGACACTTCAGACCATCTGTTATTTGCAAATATTGCACCTTATATACATTCCGACCGTCATTTGAGATTAATTCAAGCCAGTGTTATCGAATTTATATTTTTCAACCCCAAACGTTCCTGCTCTCTTGATACGGCATGCTAGAAGTCATTAACCCGTTGTTGTCAAATCAATTTTGACATGTTCGAGCATTCACAGAAGTTTCTGCTTAAACTGCAACCACATTCCCAGAGGCACAATATCGAAGAATTGTCGCTACTTTATCGCTATATTCACAGAAAATGCACAGGTGAGTTCCAGTCATCAGTTCCAGCAGTTCACACATTGCCGGCTAAAACACGTCATGTTACTTCCACGGAATCGAATCAACTTTATTGTTCTCGTGTTCTAAATGTAAGAAGAAAATTCTATTCAGGCAGCTTTTCTCAAGAATTATCACTTTGTGGAATAGACTCCCGTGTAAGTGCTTCCCTAAACACTACAACCTTGACCTCAATACGGTCATTCGTTTTTGATCCGACTTGCTCTCATAATCTTAATTTCCTATCCGTTCCTATTTCATTCATATCACATGACTCATTTATCAGTACCATTTTAACAATGACTTCTAACTTGTGGCTCTTGAATCTTGTACTGGTTGAATTCTAAAATTAAACGATGCAAAAATTACTGTTTGTTTATTTTTGTTGTTGTAGTTTGCGCTATAGTTTTACAATTGTTTATTTATTTATTTATACTTGTCACTGTGCAATAAACAATGACATTGGACATCAGTCTCCAGGTGAACTAAGACGCAGGCAGACGACACAAAAGAAATCGAACACACGTACCGAATGATGCGCTTGCTTTGTGCTCAGACAAAAAACATCGAGCAAGTCGTACCTGGGATGCGTGCAGTCATTCATTAAGTTTTCTATTCTGAGGCGCCAACAAGAATTAGAAAAGGTAATCCAAGGAGGAAAGCAAGCAGCCGATGATTTTCTAGTCAACATCCATAACTCCCCTGGGGGTGCTCTCTTTGCTGAACAGCTGGCATAACAAACAGTTTCTTTTTGTTTTTTATAATAAACAATAGTAAAAATTTAGCTTATTTTTTCATCATCAATATTAGAATCAGTAAACGAACTTAACAAAGGCGTTCGGGCGAGAACCGATGTTTTAATATGATAAAACCTGAATATTTCTAATGCCAAATATTGCTTTTGGCCAACTCAGTAAAAGGCTTAATCTCTACTTTTCAAGAGTACTGAGCTATGAGGAAGTGAACAGCCGTTTCGTGGGATTAATACTGTCTTCCATTCTCGCCGTACGAGATTGCTTTGTCACAATAACCACCTATATCTACGTATGATCTTTGTTAGATAAGCTAAATCCCCAAACGAGCTACACTGGCGAAGTTGGCTTCTAGCTGACACATAGCTTAATCTTACCAACAACGGTTGTTCATGACAATAAATAGCATCTCAGCACATGAATGGTATCTCTTCACAATTGGTATCAGTGAAATCACATTGTTTCTCAGTTTTATGAACGAATAAATGATCACTGTGCAAAGAGCGCAATAAATCTGGATAACTACTAAGGTAAGATTAGCAGAGCACGGGGTTAAGTGCTGAAGAACTGGGCCAGATCGATCCTGCTATTTGCGGTGGTATTAATGCAGGCCTGGAAAACCAGCATTCGTAATTTTGGTTTTAACTGTAAAAAGAAGATGAAAAGCTCAAGTCGATAGTCGGATGGAAAACAGTCTAGACTCTAGAGATTTACTGGGTCATTCAGTTAAGAATGTGGTGCTTATGACTCTGAGACGTACCCAATATAAGCTGGATTAAAAAGCTCAGAGATTACCGTTCTTGGATTAGAATTATAGGTGGTGCAATTTTTAAAAGACTGTTCACACCTTTGTCAGAAAGTTCAATTATTCTCTCAAACCGCAACAGCAGACAGTTCAATAGATATATGAGGTGTGGGCATATATATATATATATATATATATATATATATATATATATGAAATGATTTGTTTGAACATTAATTTTGTATCGATACTCGTATTTAAGTAGATATTCTATTTATAATCAAACAATATATATATTTATTTCTACCGGCTTGATTATTTACGATAAATTTTTATTATGAAAATGTGTGTCATTTGGCAGAATATATATATATATATATATATATATATATATATAGAGAGAGAGAGAGAGAGAGAGAGAGAGAAAGAGACAGAGACAGAGACAGAGATAGAGAGTGTTGAGTTGTGATAATGTTTAGCGCTAAGATTGTTTTTTCAGTACTTTTACTGATAAAAAAGTTGTTTTGGCAAGTATTTTTTTATTGTAAAATGCTCACATATCATAATGCTGGGATAGAGCGTTGAATGTAAAGAAAATGTGACTTTGACTGAGCAGATTCATGCCGACTTCGAAGTTCCGTGAAGACACCATTACTCACTCAACAGAGTTTTTTGTTGTTCTTTTTTATTTTGTTCATTTTTTCTTCTTTATATAAAGGTTTGTGTAATTTTATATTTTAAGGGAATAGTTTTATTTGCGATTGGTTATTTTCATTTTCTTTTTCTTTTTCTTTTTTGTGCAGATGGTGGATTTTTATTGCAATTAATGTTACAGATTCTTTGCATTAAACACACACACACACATACATATATATATATATATACATTGGGTGTATCAAAAATACTTTTACAAGCTTTATTGGCGGGCTCCTCATACCAAAACAAGGATAAATGTCCATATAATCATATGTCGGCAAATAATTTTTTAGTCATAAGTTTGGAGTATACGATAAATGCTGTAAAAAATGCACAATCCAAGATACAATTTCCTTTCAACAAAATAAGGGAAAATGCCCATAAAATCATATGTCCAAAAGATTATTGTCGTACCTCAACACAAAATCTCATCAGTCAATCAGGTGCCATACGTGATACACGCTTAGGCGATCATGTCTTGAAAGAGACATGACTGACTACAAAGAAGATTATCAAGCAGTAGGTTGCCATTACTTTCTGCATTAGACTGACTGCCAGCCAAGGCTATAGAATC